>JARJDR010008921.1:0-13158 GCA_030264135.1 Myllaena sp. GC000078 | reverse complement strand
GCGCTGTGCTGGCCGGCTGGTTCTCTCGCGCGCGGCGTTCGCTTCCTTTGCCGCTGCTGAATGTGTGTATATACAGCCTATGCGCACACGAAGAACTGGACGGGCTCCGCGAACGGACCGACGACGAACGGACAGACGGATGGATGGGATGCTCGATACTCAATCCAAGAATTTCGTTATGGCATCGATCTCCTCTTTCTTTCGGCTCTTGCAGACGCGCGCTCGACTCACAGCACACAGCAATTAAGTCACAATGATAATGACAACGGACGATAAGCACTTAGATATGTTCCACTAATAATTGGTTTTGTTTAACACAAGCGGCTAGTTATGCAATGGTAAAATGCACAATTACTAATCACAATCGATTGCAAACTCCGTTCAAAACTTGTCGGAAAAAGTTTGTAGATAAGGTAATTCGGAGATCGCGCAGTCGGAACGCGGTCGCGAAGAACGCGCGTGCGCGCCGACTCGAAGCGCTCGAAGGCGACTGCCTGGCGTTCGCAAGCGACTTAAGTCAGACGTTCGCGCGAGAGTAGTGTGCGCATTGGAGCTTGCTTACCGCCGCCTGAGTTGGGGTCGCCGCCGTCCCCACCGCGCTCCATCAGCACGAGACGGTTCGTGTGTCCCCGCAAAGGTAAAATAGTTAAAAGCTTACTTAAACGGTTGCTAAACTTCTTCAGTTGGATGCTGGGCGCGCGTTCCCGCGTTCAAGGGACTTCAAATTAGATATTTTGGGCTGGTCCTCAATAAATATTTAAACATATCCATTTATATCCATCTATCCATCCGTAGATAGATGTTGTGGTTGCGTATTCGACAAACAACGAATAAACGGCAGTGTGGCAGCAATAAATGCGGTGTCGTTTGGGCGCGTGGTGAGGAGAGTAGTGTGAAAGCCCTTTTCGCATCCGATAATTTATTACTATTTATGCATTCGTTTCGCACCTCGTCGTCGTTGTTACCTCGCAGCTATTTACAATACCCTCCGCTCCAGTATCGGCGGCGGCGACGGCGGCGGCTGCTCTCTAGCTTTCGATATCTTCTTCTTCTTCGCGTCTCGTCCTGACTGCCTGCGTGTGCCTACTTGTCGTCGTCCTGTTTTATTTCGACGCTCAGAGTGCTTTGCACGTGCAAGCGTTTGCTAGGTAGCCAGAGTCCTGCGCCTGTGTGCTTATGTTTTTATCTCTAGCCGCTCTCTAGCCAAGCATTGCGAATGCTGGTGGCACCGCGGTCGCAGCCGTTCGTTTCATTATTGCCAGCGGCCGAAGGGCTGTGTGTGCCTTATGCATATTCAGGACGCAGTCACGTGAATAGAAGAGGAGAAGATCCAAGCGATAACGAGTTTCAGTGCACATGGTATGTGTTTGTGTTTCCATTTAGATTGGAACCGCGCGACTCATCCCTCTAGCCCTAGCGGGCATAAATACATCCGCGTCCTTTCGCGCCATTGCATTTTGTATTTGCATTTGTGCAGGCACGTCGTCGCCTTCCAGCCAACGCCGCGATTACTACGACGAACTCTAGGCTCTAGGCTTGGATATAGCTATAGCTTGAAATATATGCCCTTTCGCGGCGTAATCTATGAGTTCATACTGCACGGAGTGCCCGAGCGCGCGCGCGAGCGGTCGTTGCTTGGGTGCACTGAGCTCTTCTCCACTCAGTGCAAATCCAACTTGCTCGAGCGCGCATAGCTAGCCCGGCAGAGAGGAGTCCCGTGCAGACCGTGCAAGAGATAGACACCAGACGAACGAACGAGAGGGACCTGCTGCTCTGGAGCGCGCGCGCGCGCACCGAGTGGTAAAGAGTTGTCTCAAGTCCGGCAACGGCGGCAGCAGTGCAGGGCCGCCCGCCGCCGCCGCCGCCGCCAACAAAGAGACTTATTGCTTCGCCGCACAAAGAAACGCGATTCGCCATTACACATTCACCGGTCGTGCGCAGCGCAACTAGTTCTCTACACCCATATACATATATTTTCAGCGAACCCGATTGCATTTCCTCCGCCAGCGCCATCGCGCGTAATGTCTACATTTATTATTGCTATTACACGATTCGCGCAATATTAATTTTCATACACACAATTGCTAATGATTATGATCATTCAGCCGGAGTGGTCATTACAATTTTTGATGTAACACTAAATCACGGGCAGTCCGCCGCGCGCTATCCTTATACAAATATCTACATCATTGAAAAAAAGGCGGCTCATAAATTAGCGGCGATACAAAAAAAAAGTACGAAAAGTACAAAGTAAAAATAAGCGTGTATGTCACACACATACACATATTGTGTGTGCGAACTTGGGTAGCCGCGATAAGCAGCGCACACGAAGAAGTAAAAGGCGCGAAGAGCGCGCACAGCCGCTCACACACGGCAGAAGCGTATAACGCCCGCAGGGCACTGCTATTATTTACCATAATTTGCACTCCTAATGTCCGTCGTAATTACGCCTGATTAACTCGACTCTGCAATCTCTCGACATCGTTGAATTTCAAAAGCGCGCGGCAAAAAAACAACGCCAACGACGCGCCAGTATCGTGCCGTCGCGTCGCCAGGAACAAAACAAACGAAATAAGCCGCGCACGAGATTCGCCGAAGAGTAATGCATGCACGGATAATATTGATTCGCGAATACAATAAATTAAAAGCCTACGTAGACACGTATGTACGCGCGACAATGTGAAAGGACATTAATTATATGTGTACACAATCTACCGGGCGGCCCCAGCCAATAGCTCAGACTCCGGTCGCTCCGTAAAGGGAATCGGCTGAGCTAGAGAGATGCGGATCGATAGAAAAAAATCGCGGGGGTCTCGCCGCGCAAAAACGCGACATCACCCGATAACAAGACACAAAACATATGCGCGTGCGCTAGCGCCTAATCTATCGATATGCAATCGAAAGACATGCATCTTTGTATACGTCATGCGTCGTGCGATGCTGTTGCCCGATCGGTTGGCTTTGGCTGGCTGGCTGGTTGTGGTTCCTTTGTGTTGTGTGTGTCTCTTGGCGCAAAGAATCGTTTCTTTGTGCAAGCGCGCTCGCGCGCAATGAAATCATCGCTCTAGCTCTAAGCACTCGATGCATTTGCACGGAAGAGAGAAGAAGACGATGGAAGAAGAAGAAGAAGGGGGTCGGGAGCAAAGATTAAAAGACAGGGCCTGTTGGAGAGCGCAGAGGTTGCGGACTCTCGCGGGCGAGACAGTATGACACGCGATAAATTCGCATAGTCTCTTTAGTCGACGACGACGACGACGACGAAGACGACGACGACGACGTAGTACCGAAGCTCTAGGTAGGACGCGAACGCGCGCGTGCGATAATCGTTAAATGTGATTTATGCGTTTTCTACGCGCTGCGCAAAAACCCTTCTTCGTGGTGTTGTCGCCCTATCAAGCGCGCGAACACACTTCCTTCCTCTATCTGTCGAAAACGCCTTCGTTCGATCTATGGAATCTACACGCCGCCTGCATTCATATTTCATCCAATTCTTTAACTCCTCCCCGCCTATGTACATATTTATTGCCTTGCATTTGTAATTTTAATGCATAGGATTTGTCAATTGGATTGAAGCTTTTTGGTGAATCCATTTCTTGTGTGCGCTTGTGCGCCCGCGCGAGTGCTGAGTGGCTTGCGCTCGCGCTCGCGCACTACATGCCTACACATCGACGATAGTCGCAAAACTGCATTCCGATGAAATATTCAATCGTTTTTTTTTCCTGCTTCGATTTACTGGTATACATACAGGAGGTGTACACATACACACGCATGCGTGTGAGTACATTCATATCGAGTGATTTTTTGTTGCATGTCCGTATAGGCGGCTGCGCGAAATGCGTGAGCGCGCACGAGCCTGTGCACATTGCGCATTGTGTGTAAGCGTGTGTTTCTTTTTCCCCTGCATGGATTTTATTACGATTGCGATTATGCGTCGGCGATTCGCATTGACATTGTGCGGCGTCACGCAATCGGCGGCGATGTGACAACGGATTCGCGACGAAATCGAAAGTATGTAAATCGAAAACTATTCATTAATATTTCTCCAGCGCGAATCATCAACATCATCATCGTTAGGCGACACAGCCACACACACACACACACAGGATGTCTTTGCGTATATGCAAAGAGCTGCGGAACACCTTGAACTTCCCACTTTTGCTTCTTCGGTCGTTCATTCGCTCGCCTAATTAATTCCTAACTGCCGTATAATTAATTACGTAATTTGTATATGAATACACTTACTTACCTAATACATTTTCGAATTCGATCCGCGCGCTCGCGCACACCCGGGATGTGGATGTTTGTTTGAATAATAATCCGAAATTAGACGGAAAGTGGTTGAGTTGATTATCCGTCCGTCTCGATCTTGCGCGTCCGGCCTCGATCGATAAACGCCCGTCAGCCGCGTTTCATTGCACTCGCTAATTTCGAACGTATGTATGTGTCATGGATTTACACCAACGATAAAAGTTAATTCCGTCCGGAATTTGCGCTCTGGGTTGATATTATTATTACGTATCTTTTTTTTGCTCGTCCCCGCCATGCCCATCAATACGTGTTTGAAATGTTTAAATACGTTATTATAACATTAAAATCGTATTCTACCTTCGCGCACATGCGTTGAAATTACCACGCGTTGAGCGAGATCACCCGTCGCGTTTAATTAAGTATCGAAATGATACGAAATACGTAAATAATATGCGTGCTGCCGGCCAACGTAAATGCTACACATGTTATCATCGCGTATTACTATTATAATTAGCGCAAATGTATTACTGTAAAATAAAAGTGACTGGATGGAAATTATCGCACATCCTATTCGTAATTCCTCCGGAACGAGCAGCAAGCGCAAAAAGCCCCTATAATGCTGAGAAAATCGCCGCACAAGCTGAGATTCAGCATCGATTTCCGATTTAATTTGAAAGGATCGAGATGAGAAGGTGAGAGAAAGGTCACGCCCGTAAAGGTCGCCAACCTTTTTTTTCTTCTTCTTCCAATCGGATTGAATCGCGCTTAACGATATACCTATGCATGCACATACTTATTTCATTTCACATTTAATATAATAATATGCATTCCATGCGTATGGACATTAATTTCACGTTTTGCGTCCGATCGGACCGCAATGCATTTCGAATCGAGCGCATTTCGGTTCTTGGTTCTGGCGTATCCATCACGCCCATGATGCAACACCATCGCGAGGCGCATGAATGCAAATCGAATAGATATTTAACGCGTGCATTTTAAATTGACGAACGATAGCGATGGCGATGACGATCGCGATGAATATCGGAAGGCATGGCGATGTGTGGTGTGCAATGCATGCCGAAAGCGTGTGTGCGTAACATTCATTTAAGTTCAAATACACACTCGAGTCTTGGTATGTATGCGCGTTGTGCTTAAATATGAGTATGATAAATATGCGGACGCGACAGTCAGACAGTTAAACGCGAGCTGCAATGCGTATTAGAAATGTTGTGCAATAATATACGATGTGAAGGCAACTGTAATGCATACGGGCCCCGTGCAACGGGTCTCCCATAGATCCATCTCATCACACATCGTTTGTATGCCCAATGACATAATATTGTTAAATCTAAACTACTACATCAGCATAATACACACTTCTCTCGGGCGCCGTACGCATAATATAATCACCCATACAGCTTGTTATTTATTGTTATTTATTTATATATTCATCGAATTGAATTGAATTGAATTGCATATTGCTTAATGCGCCCGATGCGGCAGAAAAATGAGTGTGTTGCTTGTATGGCACAATAAACAAATAATGGCATTATGCTTCTCTTCACTTCGTCGAAGACGATTATGATAGGCGTGCGTTAAATACCTTTTCTCGCGATGCTGATGATACGTTGACAAGTTGTGATCGTTGAAAGAATACCGCCGATGATCGATCGCCGCCTTCTTGTGTGCCAGCGACGATGCGGATGGCGCAGAAGTCTTGTGGTGCACGCTCGATTGTGACCGCGACACTTTCGATTTGCTCGACCTCTTCTGGTGACGGTGATGCGGCGCGCCGTCAATCTCGTCAATTTCGAACGGGTATAATTGCTCCTCGCTGAGGATGATTTCGGCCGGCATCGTCGGGTTGTTGTTGTTGTTGGCTGCTGCGGAGGTGGCGGCGGTGCGTTGACGAAAATCTTTGAACCATCGTGTTAGCACGTTGCTGCTCTTGCTCGCCGACGGTGATGCCGGTGACCTGGCGAACCAGAGATACAATCGATTTAATTAAAACCGAAAGTGAAATTACGACGACGACGCGTTTTTTCTTTGTTGTGCGATGACTGGCTTGACATTTGATCCTGCGGACACAATTTGTGCACAAGCGCACGAGAGTGAAATTACGTAAAGCGAAATTGTCAATAACAAAAGGACATCAATTTAATGGCGATAGGCATTCCATGCTAATCCGTATGCTAATTCAGCGGGGCTCGGCGATAAAAGAATATTGGGTAGGATGTCAAATTGTAGTTCCATCAAACTCCTGCCGCCGTCCGTCGCGTCGCATGCGGCGAGCTATAAATTAGATTATAATCATCCATGTCCCTGAGAGCGTTCATTCGCGACCAAGATGAATATAAAAAACTACACTACCGATTGCGCAATGTCGCCGTTTTGTGTTGTTGTGTTGCGATTTCATCGGGGCGGACATATCTTCGGTAAGACGCTAATGAAGCGGACAAAAAATCATTTTTCGCCTTCTGTCAATGCGCATGCACGCATAACGCGTCGGGTTGCCTTTGTGCGTTGCGATGCATTCAGATGATGACTTATATATCTATATGCGAAACGTACTGCAAAAGGCGCAGTCAATCGACGTGGAGAGTGTGCGTGAGCGCGCGCGCTCGCATCGGCACTTAGTCAAGGATGAGTGCAAGGACGCAAAACGCGGCGACGCGACGTGATGCGCCAAGTGTCTCTTCGTCTCTCCTTCATCGCACTGCGTTTTGCTTTGCTTTTTTGCACGTACTACTGTTGATCCACCGCGCGCGCGCGTCTTGTGTTTCGCCAAGCAACTTATTCTTTTGCTCGATTTTTGCACGCGTGCCATGGGGGCTGCAACTTCTTGTGTTTCTAATCCTTGTGTAACATCACTGCCAGCAACAGCAGCTGGATTAAAACTTTGCAAACGGCAATAATAATGTGCAGGGGCTGCCCGCCGATAACGAGCGCGCGCGAAAAGACCGGTGCCTGCGCGGCTCCTCTCTCGCATTACGTGTTGCCGTTTGTCGTTCGTCCTTGGGAGTTCGGCAACCTTTCCTCTTTTTGTTCTCCTACTCTTACTTACTTCATTGGCTGCTGCTGCAGTCGCGGATACTTCTTCTTTTGCGTTTGCTTCATCTCGGCGCGTACAACTTTGGCGTCGCAATGTCGAGCACACACGCATGCATTGATTCCGCATGGCGAAGAATGAATAAATTTCTGCATGCGCTGCATGCAGATTGCACAACTGCTGGCGCTCGCGCTCGCGGAGGTAAGGAAAAAAATGGACGGACGCGTTGTCGCGCGATTGAGTGCCATTTTGCAGCCATATGCGTGCTCCGGTTGGCACTTTTACTTTCGTTCCATACGGTTGGCCGGTTTGCGTGCATGTACCACCGCCCGATGATGTGAAATTTATGATAACGGATTGACGAGAGTAGACGACCAAGACGACGATGTCGGCAAGCGTTAATAGCTCGAGCCCATTAACCGCGTTATTGCCGCCCGCCGTTGCCGCTGAACTTTTCGCAAACGCGTAATGTCGGTTCTTTCAGCTTTAATTTTACGACAAGTTTACAACAATGCAATCCATCCAACATGTGCCAATGGACTGACTCTCTGTGGTACGAAATACAACGGGAACTAAACATGAGCAATGGAATAATCTACGGATCTAATCGCTGCAGCCAGGCATCGCATGCACGCATGCAAGCGCGCGCACGCGAAAGATTGAAATTGAAATCGAAATGGAAATGTTACGCGTAATCAATGCTCATTAATCATTTGCTCGCTTGCACGGTGAATTTGTCTCTCTAGCGACTTATGATCTTATGCGCGCGCCGGAAGCAAGATAATAATAGCAAATGATGGAAACGAAAGAATTGGGTGGAAAAGTTCAAGGTGGGTGTTGTGTGTTGTTCGTTTTTCGATGGGTGGCGCGGCGCGTTCGGTTGCGAAATGACAGAATTTATTGTTCGTCGCAGCAAGAACGAGCGATCACATGCTCGAATGAATGTTGGAATTATGTTAATTTCGGCCGGCCATAAAACGTATAATATACAAAACATACGGAACGCAACTTTGATTTCGATGCGGTGATTTATTGTCGTGCGGGGCCGGCCGTTGAGTCGAGCGTGAGAAAAATCCTTTAATTTTCAGCTAGCTAGGTAGGTACGCAGTGGCGTGTCTCATTAGAAATATCTAATCGCGGCGTCTAATTAAAAAGCGATAAAAAGCCGCGCGCCAGTGCGTTGTTGTCATTCGATTTGCAATCGGCGCAAATCTTGATGGTAATTAACATACGCGACAATGGCCGACACGCCACGTCGTTATCGGACGTCGCGCTGCTGCTTCTTCCTCCTGCTCCTCTTCGTCGCGTTCCTCATACGGCCATTAGGAATTCTTTTGCTTCATCTTCTTGTTGCCAATGCCGCTTGTACGCATAGTGTCGAAATTGCTAACTACGTTGATAAGAAATACAATGCGAACACGGAATTGACACTCGTTCGTCGGCCTGCCGCTGGCTGCCGTAGCCTATTAATTAATTACACGGCCACATTGTTTGGCGTATACGCTGCATCCGCAGAGTCGGGAATGACATGCGCCCCGGTCGTTTGCATTTTGCATTTGCATTTTACCCATTACGACGACACGCGTGCGCATCTCTTTGCTTAGGAGAGCGGTTTAGAACTAACCAGGCTCTGTTTTCTGGCTTTCTGGTACCTACTCTGGTATGGTAGGATGTGTGTGGTCCGCCAGGCCAAAGTTTTATTTTATGTTTATCTCATGCGAAGCGCGTGTACGTATGCATGCATGGCTTGCATGTATGTTGCATGTCGCTATTGTCACCATTGTGTGTCTATTACGTTACGCGCGACCGCCACATATGGATCGGCGCGCTAACCGCGTTTAGCGTCATTTGATGCTATCAACGTTCTACATCTAATAATGTTTCTTCTGCGTGCTTGCCACGGTGCACCATACAAATGTTTTTATTTTGTTATTATTATCATCGTCGCCAACATTAATTACTTACTTCAACATAATGTATTTTTACGTGCATAAAACTCCAAAGTTATAATAATCGTACTTGGATGCAGTCCTTCGTATTGGTGGTACTTAACGTAAACGATGACATTTGTGCTCAAATATTACTGACCACAGTCAGGCAGAAGAAGGACTTTTATTGCCCGCTTATGACGAAAATGTAATGAATGCATCGACAAGCACGAGCGTACACAATTCGCCCAATGCGCTATTCTGCACGCCACCAAACACGTGTGTGAACGTACACGTGGTGGTTTACGCTCTGCACGCGGCCCGGCCGCCCTGGCAGTCGCGGGGTCGGACCGCGGCGATTTGGTACGCGAGAGAAAAATACTGTACACTCGCTCCGCGGAACGACATTAACTCGCGCACAAGCGTTTTACTCCGAGTTTTATTTCCAACCGAGGTGTGCACACGTGTCGCATCATTTGCACGGTTGTTATCTCTTGCGTTGCGCTTCTTTCGTCCTGCGTTTCCTTGCGCGCATGCCGCGCCGGCGAAAATGCGCTAAACGTGTCTATGGCAAATGCCCACGGTCCGCGTTAAAAAAAAACTACATTTAAATTACATAATTAAAGTTGCTAATAGAAACAGGCACAGCAGAGAGGATTTGGCAAAAAGTTGCCCCGCGTGTCGCGTCGATGAAATAGGTCAGGTGCCCTCCGAAGTTGGTTGTTTTTCGCGCATCGGCATTAATGCGCTGCGAATCGTTTTCCAACGCGCATTTCATGGCTTGCAAATCGTAATCTGCGGGGAGACGATGCCTAGGCTGCACGTGTGCGCGCCGTATTGGTTGGCAATTGCTTGTTTGGTTTAAATGAGCATCACGACGACGGCGACGCGCACATTGCGCTTGGGACACTTTTGACCCTGTTATAGTTCATTTTCGCGCGGGCGCACGACTCCACGCGCCGTTTGCGCCCATAATAAACATAAACAATGCGATTCGTCGAATGTGTCGCCCGTCCGTATCCACAATCCACATCCACGTCCGCAAACGCGAATTGGAAGCAGATCAATACCACCTTTCTGCCTACGTGGTAGTACCTAGTACACCTAGGTGTATCGGTTCGAGCGCTCTGGACCATAAAATTAAACGTGGCATATGGCGTGGCGGATGCAAAATCAAACAATGCAAGGCGATGCAATGGCATTCATATAGAAAATATAAAATGCAACTCACAACGTGCCGAATGCATCCCGCATACTAGCTAGCGTCTCGGGCGCGTGGTCTTCCATCACGACGCGCGCGCGCTCTCGCGCTGAGAAATATTTCGCATTTTTCGCGATGTGAGATGATGATGCGCGCCCGCCACGCAATTTATTTACTTCTATTTATCCTACTTATATTCTATATTTAGTTTATTATTATAACATCTAAAACGATGCAAACGATCGTCGGAATCGAATGCGCGCCGCAATGCGAGAGAGAGCGAGGCGTATGGCAATGCGCGCGGGCACATAGATAATAATGGCGATGTGATGATGCTACAATATGATAAAAATAATTGCCGTAATAGTTGCGCCTTGCCCTACGCGCGGCCCGCTCGCCTACTTCGCCCACTGCGCGCGCCCATCATATGCCGCGCGTCGTCGTCCTCATCGGTCGTCTTCGAACATCCTCTTTCCGATTCGTTTGCTAGTGGCCGGTTCGGTCGTGTTTTTACTGGTGTATATATGCTAGCTAGATGATGATTCGCGTGTTCCCTTCGGTGGTGAGTCGAACGCTTCGTTCTACATTGTATATTACAGCGTGCGGCGAAATCATACGCAGCGATCGCGCTTCGTTTCGCCACATTGCGTTTCGCGCAACGTCTTTGACTTTGGCGCGCGGGTTGTCTTCATTTTTTTCGGTTCTGCGTCGACGGTTTTTAATACGGCTGAATGTCGGCAATTAAGAGATGCGTCCCGGTCGTCATTTCAAAAGGCGAGCGATATAAACTATAAACTATATAGTTATATAGGTATGTAGGTAGTCGAGGAATAGGTGGATTACTTCGCATTAACTCTGTATCCTTGGCAGATGGTTATTTGTCATTATTATTTTATTTGAAAATAAATGCATGTTGTGTGTTGGCTATTTGGAAAACTAATTGGAGATTATTATTACAAGTATTTCTTGTTTGTATTGGAAGAGTTGTAATGAATTTATTCTGGTTTGACGGATCTACGAAATTAATTTTTTACGTCAGAAAGGACGCGACGACGTATTTCCGATCATCAACATTGATGCACCGCCACCGCCGGAAGACTCGTATTAATGTCGAACGAAGACGGATTGCCATTCGATACCCTTGTTAGCGTTTTTTGTCTTCGTGCGTCTTCCTGTTTACGAAAATCACCATGATTTGTTCCTGCAATGTCTATTATTACCTATATCATATGAACCACCTCGTTTCTAATCAATTGCATTCTTCGCAGATACATTTGGCGGATAACAAAGGAAAGCGCGTCTTTGATGGCGAAAAACGGGCGTTTTGCGAGGTCATCGTCGTGACCGCCAAGTCTTTTGCGTCCCGTCCGAGTGTCCGGTGGAGCGCAACCATGTCGACGATTCGAAGAAAACGCCCAAGTAGTAAGTAGATGTCAATTCACGATTTCTTTGTAATAGCGAGCGCATTCGATGGCGTTCTCCGATTTCGCCCCACAGCTTTTCGATCAAGCCTATTGAAGCGCAAATCCGTTGATGTAACCAAGTATTACTTATTATTGTCGTCGTTTTTCTTTCGTTCTCCAATCGGATATAAAGAGCACTTGAACCTCGCACTACTGCTCATTACCTAATTGTAATTATTCAATTGCCTGCCGCGCGCGCTCGCTTGCGAGCTGACCTCCGTGCCGCCGCCGGGGTCAAAATCATCGTTTTCGACCTCATTACGGGTCGCGATCGCATTATAACACTTTAAGGTGTACCGAAGCCACGTAATATACTCGTCGGGTGGTACCTAGGTAGGTATTTTATGCCGCTGAGAACTGCGAACACCGCCAGCGACGGAGAGCGCGCGAGAGGTTTAATTTATTTCTCTTTGTGCATCCGGTGTGAAGTGAAGTATAGTAAGTGCCTCCACAAAAGTTGAACTCTTGACGGGCTGCGGTGGCGGCGGTGACCGAGACCTCCGCCACTCCATCATCATCCGCAGCACCGCATTGCAGTGCTTAAAAATGCGCTTTGCTCCTTCCTCACAATAACTTACGTAATCGTACGTAAGTTGGCATTGTTGGTCCGCGGCCGCAACAATTAGATGGGATGCCAACCGGCGGGTGTATTGCTTTCCGATGCAAATGAATCGCGGCGGCGGCCAACCGCCGGGCGAATGGGAAAGAACCCGAGTGAGAATTCTGTGTGCATCATCAAACATGCATATTCACTTAGAGCGTTTGCGGAAGAGACGAAACGGTTGTGTGTGTGTCGTATTCCTCCAGCACGAGAGTCCTGCCTACACGCACGAACTTGGGTCAACGCATGCATTTGCATGCATCAAAATAGTAAAAACCATCAAATTGGTTGTGCGCCGCGATGAGTAATTGATAACCGCCATTTCCCACGGGATGGAAGAAAGTTGCCGCACGACGGCGACGACGACGGCGACATATTCAAATGCGGTCGTCGTCGTCGTCGTCGTGGTCGACGATGATGATGAGGTCGCGCGATTGTCATCATCGTGCGGCGCGCGCGACCACAATCGTTTGTTTTGCGACCGGCGACAACTTGGCAGAGAGAGTGTCGTCTTTTCTTTCGGCGCGCGCGCGCGCATCGAATCACATTGTTTTCGCATGTGATTTTCTTCTTTGCGGGACGCTCCGAATAGTGAGTGTGGGAGGCGGTACAGATCAAACGACCGTGAAGGCAAACGCAATAAAGAAGATTTTTATATCGCCGCAACC
>JARJDR010008917.1:0-10033 GCA_030264135.1 Myllaena sp. GC000078 | reverse complement strand
TACGCATCCGTTTTTCAGATCCAGATGAAGAAACAAAACAAAAAACAAGAGCAACATGAGGGATTTTTTTATTAAACTCTCCAAGTTTACGCGCGTAATAATATCGAATAAAATGTATATACGAGCAAACAATGATCGCACCCTTTCTTATTTTCTACGCTATGCGCGTTTTTATAGAGAGCTTTTAGACGCTTAAAGATAAAGCAAGAGAAAGGATAGCTTCAAGAAAAAAAACACGCATGAAGAAATGTGAATGTTATGCATTTATGCATTACTTGTGCAGTCAAACATCACATAATGCATCAAAGAGTGTGCCAAATATGAAGAATGTATGCGCTTGCTTAAAAATGTAAACGGAGAAAATATACTAAATCCCGTCCCTTTTCTGCGTTTTTTATATTATGCAAAACGCCCGACCAATATTAGTTCACACAAGGATGAAATCGATGTGATAAGGGTGAGCCCGCTTTTTGACACCAAACGCGAAGAGTAAAAAATGTGTTGAGCATCGAAGAAGTCATAATAACCGCTACCTTTTCTTGTTCTCTTGTTGGCGTTTTTGCGCCCCTGACGCCGAATATTACAAATCCTTGACATTGACTCCGACGATATCCTTTACAACCCCGAAAAAAGCACACCCCTGATTGCAAAATGATCCTTGTATCCAATGTCCTTACCAGCCCGTCATCCCTTATCAATGTCGATAAATCAGTAAACGACTGTTTTTCACCATCAACGCCGTCCTACACGTAAAATTTTATGTCAATAATTTGTAAATAAGAATCATCCCGAGACCACCGTATAAGTATACTATGTGCATGCGAAACGGTGAAAAGAATCGGCAAGGCAAACAAAGTAATTTAAGTTTGGCACAAACAAACTTTGCACCGGTAAATATGGCGAACGCGCCGGGTAAGTACTTATTTCATCTTGGTGTGCGTTATGCACGTCACTCCTACGCTCATTACTCTTCCTCATTTGCCGCCCCTTCCCCGGACGCACCCCATTTTCATCTTCATCTTCACTTTCGCATCCGCGCTGCGTGCAAGCGCATTACCGAGTTATGTGTCTAATTCGGCTTGGCTTCTTTTGTTTTTATTTCACCAGATTTGTGTGCTGGAGCGTTCGCAAATCGGATTCAACTGCTCGAACTTCTTCTTCCTCTACCCCCACTTCTTCTTCGCGGGTTTTTCACAGTCATCGTATTTCCATCCTCGGCTCACTTTCTTTGCATTTCTTATTTTGCTTATTCCGGCAATCATTCCCGTTGCTACTGCTTGCGACGCGGCGCGGCGACGGCGGAGGATAAAAGTGAGAATAGGTGGTGGGCGCCTCCCGCCCCCGCACGCGCAAACTTGTGAATAATTAATCCTCAATTCGCGGGCATCGAGGCCGCAAGCCAAAAGCAGCGTGGCGGAATGATTTTCGCGCACATCCGCCGCGCGCCGCACGACGATTATGCCGCGCGAACGTGTGCACGCCGGAAAATTGCTTTTACGTAATTTAACCTCCGTCCCGATGCTGCTTCTTAAACGAATTATACTGCGCCATGCGCAGCAGCAGCGTGTTGCCGCACAGATGGAAGGAAATAAGAAGCGAGTGGGAAAGGTGTATGGTCATAAATTATGCTTCCTTCCATTGTTTATTGTTGGCCGCACGCAAAATTAGCCGATTGCATTCCTGCAGCCGATGCCTGGGAAATTTATGTGTTTACGCTCGAAAGTTGTTCATTGCAAACCGGAAACTAAGATCAATCAATCAATAATAAATTTATTTTCTATACATTCAAACACATAACTTAATTAGCGGCAGCTGCTATAATTAAACTTAATTTTACATCCGTAATTAGACATCGATTAGAATCGATTCCGGGAAGGGTGAATTTTAAGCAGCGGAGTAATATTTGTAAAGTCGGAGACGATGCTTTAATTATCATGATAATTCCCACCCCGAGCATCGCACATGTGACCCCCTTTTGTCGCACACTCCGCAACAAGAGCTCCAAACTCGAACATGTTCGCTCCAACGCGCGTCGCAAGTTAGTCTGCAACATACCGCAGCCGGCAATGATGTATACTCCAATCAGACGATCTTGATCGCAATTTCGGGCAGGTTAGGATTTATTCGCCCAACTTTAGCCCTAGTACGCATTCGTTGCGATAAAGATGTTAGGTTGGTTAATGATAATTCGCTGCCTGATATTTTCTACCCGCGGTGGGATTATACTAGTATTTTGCGCTCCGGGTATTTGGCATTTGATGTGATTAGCGCTAATGGTAAATTGCACTCGCGAGTGAGGTGAGAGCGCGGTGATTATTTTCATTATCGTTATCGGCAGCGTCGCAGCGCGCGTCTCTAATTGAAATGTTGTTTGCCTGCCAGCTAGCTATCACTGATTAAAACGATTCTATCCGAAAATGGTCTGATTAAAATGACTATCTTTACGGATCCAATTCAGTTTACTCCAACGCAGTGCACTGTTGTAATGGCTAATACTCTATTTGGTTTGATAATTTCGTGTATCGTCCTTCAGTCCGTTTTGACTGAGGATGTGCCACATCCAAGAATTTCTAATGGTTATGAAGCAACCCCTCATTCCGCACCATGGCAAGCGGCACTGCTGCTCGAACAGATCGACGGCAATCACATTATTTGTGGTGGTGCTCTGATCTCACGAGATGTCATTCTCACCGCAGCATATTGTGTCAAATCGTATGTAAACTAAAAGTTACCCTTAATGGTTATATACCATTAATAAATGCAATGAAATGTAGCGCTAGACAAGCGGAAGTGATCCTTGGTGCACATAACATTACGGTATTGGAACCGACCCAAGTTAGGCTCATCGCAGAAAAGTTCAGCATCCATGCAGAGTACAACCCCGTCAAAATTTTGCATGACATTGGTATGGTGCATTTGCCCCAAAAAGTTGATCTTAATGGTAACACCTGTTATAACTTATTTCCAAATATGTCTTCAGAATGTCATTTCTCCAGAATACATACAGCCCATTACATTACCAAGGATTGACATCGATTTGAACCAAGATCTCTTGACGACTACTGGTTGGGGTAAAACCAGCGACGCTGGACCATCCTCTAATGATGTCCTAATGACCGTGTCGATGCCTCTGCTATCACAGGACGACTGCAACAAATGGCTGTTTGGCCACGTCCTAGAAACGCACCTCTGTACAAATTCGTGGACGGGCGACGTTGGCATGGGTAAAGGTTTCTGTGATGGTGATAAGGGTGGTCCGCTCACCATCCCCCACAACGGCGAAGTCTATCTGGTCGGGATCAATTCGTTTGTACTCGAATTGAGCTGCCAATGGGGATATCCTGTGGCATACACGCGTGTTGGCGCTTATCTTGATTGGATCGATCAACAAATCGATTTATGATAGGTTGTTCATTGAATTAGAGACCAAACGATATCAATAAAGATAATATTGATACCTACTGTTAATAATAAGTTTATATCGAGGTACTTAATGTTTACGAGTGGCTTGCTTGCGGTAAATTACATCATATAAACTTCTCCCGGCTTCTTAATCAATGTTTATTTTGAGTCGTATTTGCTTAGACTTAGAGGAACCCTCTTTTTACCTCGGATCTATTTTACATATGTCGCCAATAACAACATCATCGATTGGAATGCTGGCAGGCTGTCCAAGTCGTAGGGTTTATGCAAACACCGAGGGGGCATTTTTATTGCAACCCTTCGGGAGGCCTTGCTGGACGGTTTGGGAAGAATGCATGCATGCGCCGACGCGAGGATAAACGAATAAATGAGGATTTGTTTGGTAAACGGCTTTGCGCGCGCTCGCCGACCGGATATTGCCCGCTCCGTGCGACGCGCAGGTGAGATTTTAATGGCGGGGTAGAGAATGCAATGGTTTACGTCGCGCCGCGATCAAATAGAATACGAAGATCAATACACATACCACCACGAGCGCGTCGCATCCACTTGTGAGTGCCGTGCGCCCTGGGAATAAGTATCGAACAGGTATTCTTCCCAACCCAGCCGCCCCCATGCTTATACTACCCTTTGCTGCGGCGAAATTTCCACCCACCGCATTGGGGGATTTAATTTAAACCGCACATTTCTCTGCTGTTTTTCTTTTTCCATCCCCCTTCTGGCAGAGTCAGCCATCACCTTTATTGATCTTGTATAAACGCGAATAACATCATCTCGTATTCATTACGCGAGTATTTTTTTTTTTGCAATCACTTTAACGATAGTTTTATAACTCAGACCCACACGTATTGGATTTAATAAAGTTTGCAATTAAACGAATTACTTAACGGGCGCACTTTCCAATAGTAATTAACGGAAATGGCACATGGTGCTCACGTGCCAGATGCAAATCTCGCGGCGACCAAACTTCGAATTGCATTCGTCCTGGGAAGTGTCTCAACTTTTCCGCATCGGGTCCTTTTTTTTTTGAATCGCTTTAGTGCGGGAAAAAATTGTTTTCCGAGCGGGCTAAACCGAAAAGCATTAATAGTACGTGATTTTACGATTCGGAAATTTTTGTCCTGGATTGCTGTGTATTGCTCTGAGCGGCGCGCAGTCGTGAATAAAATCCGCACGCGTCGCAATCTTCTACGTGTGGCGTTGTGTATTTTTTTCTCGTTTTCCGCCAGCGACGCCAACACACGTCTCTTTTAAATCCTTCACGGGAATACGGTTTAGTTCATCAAATGCATTTCATATTTCTTTCGATTTCTATACGGAATCGAATCCGTGAGCGATATATCGAACGGCAGGCGAAAGTGATATAAAAGGATTTGAAAATAGGCAATCTGAAATCGACGAGCACCAAACATCCCCTTTAATTTTTGTGATCAATCGTTGTGACACACATATGTAGATTATTAATGAGGGAGAAAGTAAAACTTATGATTTGAAAATAGAGCGTAGCACATCTCATCAGACGGAGAAGAAGTGGAGGAAGCAGAGGAAAGAATTCCGGCAAAGTTTTGTTGGGCGCGCTTGTTTCTTGCGCCCGCGGGCGGCAACAAGCAATTTAAACTTACCCGCCGACAAATGCGACACACGACAACAAATCCACCAACAAATTCTGCGATTCCTCTTTCTCTCTTACCGCACGCCCCTCAAGCAGATATATCTCTTGAACCAGCAACGAACCTGAAACAACAACAAGAAGAAACAACTGTTATTAATAACTAAACGTAATCCAATTTTCTTATTTAATCCTATCTTCCAGATTACAACCTAATTTTTTATAAGTATATAACTTTCGCCAAAGAAATGAATTTAATAATAAACGTATTTATATGGAAGGAAAAAGTTGATGGCAAAATGGCATTCGAGGGCATTAAAGTTTAACGTTCTTTTCGCGTAATAATATCATATTAAATATGCGCTAAATTTCATCGTTGCAGCGGCAAACAAAGCTCGCGCGCGAGCGCAGCGCATAACTGAACGGCTCATTATGCATCGAGCGGCGCCGAAAAACAAAAACGCCAACGCGAGAAAGACCGAAGAGTTCGCCTTCAATGTTTGTAACTTATGGGAATTACTTAATAACGTCGCCTCGACTTCCATTATCTGCATATCGCTCAATATTTGTGCTCTTCACTGCTATTCCCCCATCCACACCCCTGCATTGTTCTTCGGCAGCTGCAATTTCACATTTAACACGGCGTAAAATGCATAGTTTATGACTTTGCATCTTTGCTGATACTTTCCTGTCTACGTGATGACCTAATAAACCATTTAATATTAATCGAATATAAATCGAATTCGTCAAAAATAAAGCAAGAAAACCACGGATACGAAATAGGAAAAGATAATGAAATAAAACCCGGCGCCGGCGGTGGAAAACCACTGCGTGCGAAAAGTGCATGCGGCATCGACAGCGATACAACCAGCAATTTGCATCCTGCGTGCGAAGAGAAGAAAAAAAGGAGAGAAAAAAATTGGAGGGTGGCGAAGAAAATTACGAAACTTTTTCAATTGCCATTGCCACTCTCGGGCCGGTTCGGGCCACCATTCGACGGCCCCCGACGCATATTTTACATAATTTTATTTGTCTGCCTTCGAGTCTAATTGTATTAGCGTCGTACGCAGCGTACGCCTGCGTTGATGTACATATTTCCTTATTTTTCATCAACACACCCCGCCAACCACGCACCGTCACCGTCGTTTTTTGTGTTTTTTTTTCTTTTTGCTTCGTCTTCCGGCTCCGGGATTTTTCGCACCGAAATTTCTATCCGCATTTATCTGCGATTCCACAAAAGCGTCACGTACGGGAGAAATTGGTTATTAAAATATTCAAATCGTCTTAATTCTTTCTTATATTCTCACCAAATCCGGTATTTGCAAGCAAATCCGTGCAACGCGCTCAAAAAACATGAACTTTGAAACCTTGATATGATTATTACCGCACGGTATCCGTTTGAAATTCATCTTTGAGGCCGGCTGCAAAGAAAAACTAACCGCCTACGCGTGAGCTGGGGTGGAGAGAGAATAAAAAAGCCTGCTTTTAAAGTAAGATTTATTCACAAAGATTTCATAATTTATTGAATATAATGCCTAAATTCTTTTTCGCCATTCGGCTGCGGCGGTAGGAGAACAAGACGAAGACGACGAAAGACGACAACGAGGAGGAGGAATAAGAAGAAATGCCTCTGCCTTTCCTGCGCTAGCATGGTGCAGGGCAGGAAAAGGAAAAACGAAAACATAAAATAGGCGCCGCACCGCCGTGAATAGAAAGTGTGCGGCGCGGCGTCGGCGTCGTTGCCGTTGTCGTCGACCTCGCGCGCTTGGCGCTCTATTGTCGAGTTGGAAAAAGTGTCACACAAGAATAATAATGCGAAGTTAAAGCGAGTAGAAAAAGGTATTGTGCTGCATGTGCGAACGAAATATATATCTGCCGCCGAAGGAAAGAAGGCGGCTGCTGCTGCGGGGCGGATGAGGAATGGATGCATGCGGTCCCGGGGAGGGAGACAGAAAATTTAAAAAAGTAAATTAGTTCGAGTCGAAAGCACTGGCACTGGGGCGGGAGGGGTTGGTTTCGGGCGGTCCGTTGGTCCAGAATATTAAGCAAACATAAAGGGACTAACCCATCGCACGATCGGCCATGCCGAAGAAGATATGGCCAAGAGATATTATATATGACCGGCATACGTTCGGTTCCCTTGCACCGCGCGCGCACCTTTTGCGACTGCGGTGGAAGATATGCCCCGGAATCGCGTAATTGATCGGTAATAAAAACGAGGAGTGCAGCGATTTATTGCGCACTAGCCCCTGATTTCGATATGGTCGTCTTGTCCGTGTGCGTCCTCGACGGCGCGCGGCTGGGCGAGAAGTAATGTTTCATCTCGACGGGTGCGGATGTCCCGCGCACGACTTCCGGCCGTATTATTCATAGGACGACTGCGGCCGACAGTGACATCCAGAAGGTTGGCCGCTCCGGACGACGCGCTCCGGCGAGGAAGGTGGTAACCACTAATGTGTGTAATGATCGGCTCCCACATACCCCCTCGTACCCCTTCAATAAATTTGCTATAGATAAATGATGGGCGAAAATACCGAATTTCGTCTTGGAACAATGGAAAAATCAAGGACAACTGCACCAATTGAATTGATTTCAATTCCAATCCAATCAAATATTGGCCACCGCGAGCGTCGATTATTCATTCGACAAATATAAATTCATGTGATGTGTGTTTGTTTTAGTCGGCGAGGGGTTGGAGTACGTTTGTATTTATCAATGTTTATTTTGTAGCGCATGCTGGGTGGACACAAAGAATTATGAGTTTTACAACGCAATCTAATAATCCACTCATTCACTCACTCACTCACCCGGTAGTCATCGAGCGTGTTTGAGTGCATCCCCCAAAATGCAACATTGTAGTTGTCACGCACGCGCGGATTGCGTGCGCGGAAAATTAATGCATTCGTCGTACACGCCGCGGATTACTCGCAATATTGCACAAACAGTAATCTTCCTTCGTTACTTACTGAACCGGTTTTTGTATTTAATGAATTATATTTTAAATTTTTCATATCTATGTGCAGGTTCATAGAATTGGAATAAAAATGGAAATCGTTCACTTGCAGAGCGGTAGGAAAATTAAAATTCAACGCGTGCATGGCGAATATTTCATGCTAACCTCATTTCGAAATGGACCCGATGCGGTCAATATTGAATCTATCCCGATCACGTACCATCCAACGACAGATCTATAAACTACCAACTCATAAATATATCGATGCGGCCGAAAATAGAATTGCACTTCAACGAATCAAGAAAACAGCAAGCGTCTCTGAGGACGAACGCTGCAATGAATGCAAGGCGATTAGGGATGCGACGCGCGAGCAAAGGACATGCCCGTTAATTACTCATTGATTGCATTCAAGAGATAAATGCTCATCATTGTCTTAGCTATCTAAGGCAGCAGCTGGAATAAAAAAAAAAAGAAGACGGCGATGGAGTGGATGCTTTAATGGGGGGCGCAGAGAGCGCTTCATTCATGCACTTAGAACAACAATTCAAACGCCCGTTGGGAGGCAAGCGAAATGCTGCTCGACGGGCGGCGCAAATATGAGCGCATTTTTATCGCAGCACGCGCCACCTTCTACGTACTTCCCCCCAACTGAGTGAATGAGTGGAGCAGAGTGCCGGATTTTTATCATAAAAATAAGACTCTAATCGAAATATAGACAAAGCTTAGAGCTTCGATGAAGCCGATGGGTAGGAGGAGCACTGAGGGATGATTTACCGACTTTTTCCTTGCTGGAGTGTCACCTATATTTGTCGCCGCTCGGATTGCCTCATAAGGCGAGAAATTCAAAGCCCAGACGTCCTCGGCTAACGAAATCTCCCCCGAGTCGGTTAGGTCAACGAATGCGGCAATACTTCATCGTTCGCGCGGGCGGCTGCCGCAGGGATGATAAAATCACATCGTCTTCGTTTTCGCCGCGCGCTCATCCCTCCGCGCTCCCATGTGTATATATTGCATGATGGCTTTGCATTAATTGTGCATGATGCAACCAACGATTGCTGTGCACCATTCGAAATGCGAAGTTTCCGCCTTCAACCCTGTATTAAGGTAAACACAGCGCCCCGCCTGGGCTGGCAATGACGAACGCACCCCGCGTGGATGATGGCACGTGAGGGAAAGGGTGTTATTATTCAAGATTACATTTCGTATATATTACCCTATCCTGCTGCTAAGTTACACACACATCCCAAGTTGCTGTTGCTGCTGCTGTCGCCCTGCATTTATGCGTTCGTGCGCTACACAAGATGTTGCGCGAAATAATTGTTGGCAACTCGTCAACCGCTTCGGAAACTATCACGTCCGTATCGCATCACTTGAAGCTGGAGGACATGTCGACCGTCGACATGTCTCGGGTATTGATTTTGTTATAAACTACCTCAGGATTGAGTCGCACATGAGATGGAATCGATACTTTTGTGAACTATGGTAGTTTCAAGAGGCCATGTTGAAACTGCAGCACCAAAAGCAGCAGCGCAGCCAAGAGGTCAAGACCATTTGCGAAATTGGTTTAGCCAAAGCTAACGATTGTAGGTAACTATTGCTCATGTATGCATGACCAATTTGAGTGCTGCAATGCTAGTGTCCAAATTAAACATACTAGGGATATGAAATCTTATCCGAGCGAATGTGCTGCGTTGCGGTTGCATTTGCCCGGCGCCTTCACCTGCCATGTCCCATGCGCGACGATGATAACAACAGCGCGCGCCGAGCAATTGAGGAGAATGACTCGCCTGCCAGTGTCATGCCCAGTAACGCCCGGAATGCGAACGATACACACCCGTTATTGCCGCTTGTGTGCTCCATTTATCTTTCGGCCATTACTATAGTGGAATCTTTGACTAAATACATGGGTGTGACATCAGGAAGTCTTCATCCTTCCTCTGGGAGTTGATCTGCAAGTGAAACTACCAAGAATAGTGGACAAGCGCCGGATGCAGAAGTGGCCGAAATGCAATCTGCCAAGAGCACACTCTCTGCCAATTTATGTGTTTGTG
>JARJDR010008912.1:0-12285 GCA_030264135.1 Myllaena sp. GC000078 | reverse complement strand
CTAACACAACAGATGACCGTCGCTGGGACTCCATTGAAATGCATGTAACATTATTAGGGTTCGTAACTACTAAAGTAATTGTGGATGCGAACGATACTATGTGTATGGCGGACCTAAAGTACGAACAAAACATGCATAACGTTCATTCGTGGATGTTTTGTGCACAGAATAGACCAATAGACGTTTCGCAGTTCTGCGCTCATTATGAATCTCGTTTATGTTTACGACGCGCGCGCCTTTCGTGCATAAATAATAAGCTAACAAAAAGGACACACACGCACACACATATACACAGAGGACACACTGGACACAGTAGACACAGTGGACTGGCTAATAAACCAAGCACATACGAGTTTGAGGCTTGCAGAGCGTGCAAAGAGCGCGTTATTCGTTTGTATAGTTAGCACTTTTTCCATAATCAAGTCATAATTACCGCTGCGCCAAACACATGAATGCATTGTTACAAAACACATCAAAGTTGTGGCATATCTTTAGAGTGCGCATTTCCAGACTCACCTTCTTAAATGGAAGGTGTTGCCGTGCATCGATCGGCAAATGCCAAAATTCATACGTTCATATCATGTACTGTACATATTAAGAATTTTGTAATTTGCTTATTACATATTAGGAATAATTTAAAAATTAATTTTGCTTTTCATACTGTTATTAATGGAGCATTTAGCACTGTGGATTGCTAAAAAAGTAAAATGCTTCATTCATTACATTCAATTTAAACATAATTCACGATGCTCTCTCGTATCTACTCGTATTTGCGGAATTATTGATGTTCTTATCATTCATTTCATTTATTATCAAAAATTATCCAAAATATTATCGTCGAACAAACATCGTCGATCGACGATATTGCACCAATGTGACTCAACGTATACATATATGTACTTTATAATTGCTGTGAGTCACCTCTTGGTTTAATTAAAGGAGCCGCCCTCATGATGTTAAATTAAAACTAAACACAGTGTTTCCCTGTTTCATTCAACCCATCATAATATCAATACATATATGTAATATAAAAGTTTCTATAACGCGCTTGATAAAGAAAAACAATTTACCTATTACATAACACATAAGTACTTCAGACTGTTTTATTTGATCGATTGAACATTACTTACTCCATATCGCGATTGCTGTTTCTAAATATCAATACAGAATCAGAAATATTAATAGATATGACGCTCGTCATACGCAATACCAATACATATTACGTTTGCGCACGGCGCGGCGTGGCAAGATGAAATCATCGACATGTCATGTGAAAGTGAACATTTTAAGCATAGATTAAGACTTAAGTCTAAATATTTGCATATTTTTAGTGTTAACATGGTTTTTTATGGGTTTTACAACTTCTTATTCGACACTATAACAAATTTAATAAATCATATGCATTGCAAAATTGTCTTCAAGATGAAATTCGTCGTTATTTTGCGTCGCCAAATATTTATAACAATCTTTCCCTGACATGACTTGTCAGTCTGGTTGAGTAAGCGCCGTAAGCGCCGGGCCGGCTGCTGACACAAGCGGTAAGCGCACCAAGCACAACTTGTATTTGGTTGTGTTGGTTGGTTGTATTGTTACACCGCTCGTCGCTGTTTGTATATCGTAATGCATTGCAATAGCACGGGCGAAACGGTGAGAAAATGTGCACCGCAACATTGTAAATCATGTGTTTCCACGCACCGCATCAGCTCGACGCAATCTGAACGCTAGGAATCCATCAAGACGTCCAATTTCCAGATCCCGTCGAAACGCATCAAGAAGACGGACACGAATTTAACCTCAAAATGGACTGGCTGCCCCAGGAAACCGTCCTCATGCAGGTGCTCGGAGTGCTGGAGGACTCGTTCATACCCGACAGTGCCATACAAATGACGGTACAGTGCACGCTGGCCGAGTTGCAATCGAATCCGGAGTTTTGCAATTACCTGCTACTGATCTGTGAGAGTGGTCAGCAGTTTGACGATAAGACACGAGCACTCGCCGGTCTGCTGCTCAAGAACAACATCGTCTACTTGTACGATGGCATTCCGGTGCACATTCGACAACAAATGCAGCACAAATGTCTCGCACTGCTACACGATCGCAGCAAAGAAGTGCGCAACAGTGCGTCCGTGCTCATCAATGTGATAGTCCAGAAGGAAGGCATTGCCAATACGCAGCATATGATCTTGTTTCTGCTCAACTTGCTGCCGGTGACGAGCGAAAGCGACGTGTGCGATACGGCGATGAAAACGCTCGTGCACATCGTAGAGGATTCGCTCAACGGCTGTGCGGGGTGGGTGGACCGACCCGTGCTGGATCTGCTGAATAAATTCGTGCAACTGACCGATCACTCGTGCTTCGAGGTGCAACGGTGGGCGTTCCACATTCTCAATGAGGCGCTGCACAAACATTACGCATTGGTCAACAAGGAGTTCAACACGCGAACGTATCTGGAGAAGTTGACGGCGCACGCACACGATGCACGCGACTTGATCATCATCGTTGTGGTGCAGGGGTTCACCACGTTCATCAACAATCAGGATGTGGTCATTCTACCTGCAATGAACGATGTGATCTGCTATATGCTGACGAAATCGACGCATGCGACCGCCGACGTTGCTCTGCAAGTCGCCGAATTTTGGTTTGCACTCGCCCGACTGCCAATTTGCACCGACATACTCAGGAATCATCTGAAGAATCTTGTTCCAATTCTGATCAAGAATATGAGGTAGTAATCGTGGGTGTTTGAGAAAACGGGCGATACATCAGCATCCATTTTCATGTTTGCAGATATTCAGATTACGAAATCAGTTTGTTGCGCGATACGCTTGGTAAGGATCTCGACATGCAGGACCGGCCCGAGGACATCAAACCGAACGCGAAAGCGAACGATGACGATGACGACCCCGACGTGGCGTTCACACTGCGGAAATGCAGTGCAGCAACTCTAGACTCGCTTGCGCTGAGTTTCAACGCGGCGCTTCTCGACATTGCACTGCCAATCATCATGAACAACCTGCAATCCGTCGATGTGCTTGTGAAGGAAACCGGCATTCTTGCGTTCGGCGCCATTGCCGATGGCTGCTTCAACAGCATCGTCAAGCTTCTGCCCAACATCTATGCGCTCTTCCTGCAATGTATGAGTCACCAATATTCGCTGATACGGAGCATCACATGCTGGACGCTCAGCCGCTACACGCGTTTCATTGTGCAGGACGAGAAACTCTTTCTCTCCACGCTTATGCAGCTGCTCGAGCACTCGCTCGACGAGAACAAGCGTGTGCAGCGCGCAGCAATATCGGCGTTCTGCTTCTTCCAAGAGGAGGCACGCATGAAGCTCGTACCCTATATGGACGTCATCACGCACACTTTCATGCGGGGCTTGGACACCTACAAGCGGCGCTCGTTGTATTTGCTGTACGACGCGATCGGCGTGTTTGCGCACGGCGTCGGCTCGCATTTCATCGGCGTGCTCAACGTGCTGATTCCGCAGTTGCTGGCACGCTTCAGCCGGCTCGACGACTACAACAATCCCGAAGAGTTTCTCGCGCTCTGCGAATGCTTATCGGCGGCGATAGGAGCGTCCGGCGATGCGTTCGCCGCCTACGCGGATGCGGTGCACTTGAAGTGCATTGCGGTCGTGTGCGAGAACAATGTGGCGGCGGCGGCGGCGGCGTCGTCAGCGGCCACTGCGGCAGCCGGCGATCAGTTCGACGACGCATATGACAAGAATCTGATAAGCGGCGCGCTCGATTTGCTGGTGGCGTTGTGCGGCGGGCTGAAGGCGCATTTCGCGAAATTGCTGACCGACGCGAGTCTCATCGACAGCTTGTACGTTGCGCTGCAAGATAAAGCGTTGCAGGTGCGTCAGCCTGGCCTTGCGCTCTTCGGCGAATTGTCACGCTATTGCTTCTCGTACGTGCAGCCGCACATCCATTCGTTCATGCCGATGATCATTGAGAATCTCGATAAGCGCTTCAATGGTGCGTGCAATAATGCCGCGTGGGTGATCAGTAAACTTTGCGTGAGTATGGACGCGGCGACGATCGCGCCATACGCGTGCATGATCGTCGAGCATTTCGTTGAGATACTGCAGAGCACGGATGGCATGCATACGATGTACAAAACGGTCGCGATTACGTTCTGTATGCTGGGCTATCTGTGTCCGACCGAAGTGGCGCCCTGTCTGCCTTCTGTAATGCGGCCGCTGTGCAGTACGATTCGAAATGTGGCCGATTGCGAGGATAAGGAACTCGCGTTTATGGGCTTGTGTGAATTGATTGTCCGTAATCCGGATGTGTTTGTCAACGATTTCGTGTATTTCTGTGATGCGGCCGCTTCCTGGCAAGATGTCGATAAGAATCTGCGACAAAAGATCACCTACATGATCACGCAATACCGACAGCATGTGGGTGCAAATTGGGAGCAAATGTACGCGGACTTTCCCCCGCTACTCCAAAGTCGACTCGTTATTCTCTATGGAATTTGAATGAGTTGTTGATAGGAAATCTCTAGGCTTTACGTTGATTCTTTTTGAAGATGTATTTGGAATAGGTATGTTTCATTTCCGCGTTTGATGTTGAATGTTGGATGTGTGTTTTTTAACATAAATGTGTCGAAGAGAAAAGAGGTATACTTTAATGTTTAAATTAAAAAAAAACGGACTGTCTAACATCAGTTTTAATATGGTGATAAATCTATGTCAATAACACAGATTTTTGCGAAAGAAATATTACATTTCGTTTTAAGTAGATAATGATTCTGAACTGAAGTATTATTCTTATTTTTTTATTATTCAACTAAGTACCTAATATTTTTGGTGCAATGATTATGTGAATATTGTGAATATTTAGTGCAAAAATCCGACTGATAAATTGTCTCTGCTTTCTTTGCTGTTATGTGCAAAACTTTGATGTTTATATGTAACTGTTTACATACATTGCCCATTTTGACTGGCTTTATGATACATAATAATATATTTGATGAAAAGTAAATTACTGTTAGACCATTTTACTATGTAGACTTATACCTAATATGCTTTATCATACTATGTTCAATACGAAATTTAATTGTTTCTTTGATGGTTTTAGAAACTGTCCAAAGAGCCTACTCAGTCCACTGATTAAAATCGTAATCGATGAGGTTCGCAAGCGTTGTAAGAAGGATCCTATCGGCTGCGGCTTCAATGCGAAAGAAAGCGGTGAGTACGGCGACTGTAATTTATTTCACAATATCTACATGGATTTGGATAATGATGCGGAAGTGCCTTCTTACAACTACCTAGAAGCAGTCATGACTTCCTGATTACGCATATAGTACCTACATGCGCAGCATCCACGAGATTATATTCTAAATGAGTTCGGTTTATAAATAATATTCACTCCATCTGGAATCTGGTCGTTTGACGACTGGAGACAACTGGGAATGCAATTCCGTTTGTCCCTCATGCGCACAGCGCGCGGGTTTAATAATAATGCGCGCGCTTTTTATTTATAGCGTACGAACAGTTGAAGTTGATGCAGTCTGTGATACTCCAAGTCAACGAAATCTGTCGTTGGTATTTGGACAACAGCATGCTGTGCTCGCTGCCGTCTCCCGGTCCACCTCATCTGCTCGTCAGCCAGCATGGCATCAAGAATTCGCGCCGCAAGATGGAGGACCGGCATGTGGTGGTTCACGATCTGAACACCATCTTCAGCAACAACGAAGCAAGTCCGTCCAGCTACTATGCGATCTTCGATGGGCACGCCGGGCATGATGCGGCCGCCTACAGTGCGGCGCATTTGCATCAGTATCTGGCCGAGTCCAAGTACTTTGCCAGCGATCCGGAGCGTGCGCTCGTCGAGGCGTTCTGCAAGACCGACCTACTCTTTCTACAAAAGTGCACAGTGGAGGCAAGTCGATCGTCACTCTGACATTGGGCGTTGATGGTGTTTTATAATTGCTTTATTTGTTGCGTCGTATAGAACTTCCAGAGTGGCTCCACGGCGGTGTGCGCACTATTACGGCCGAAAGAAAAGAGCCTATTCATTGCGTGGGTGGGCGATTCGCAGGCGATCCTCGCTAACCAAGGGTGCGTGCGGCAATGCGTCAATCCGCACAAGCCGAATCGCTGTGACGAAAAAAAGCGCATTGAGTCGGCTGGCGGAAATGTGGTCTACTGGGGTACGTGGAGGGTGAATGGCCAGTTGGCTGTTTCACGTGCGATCGGTAATTTGAAATAATTTATGATTTATTTGAAGATACTTATTGTGTTGTGTTCGCTCGGTGGCAGGTGATCCAGAATATAAACCCTACATTACTGCCGCACCGGAAGTGATCGAGTACCCATTAAACGGGTCGGAGGACTTTCTGGTTCTCGCCTGCGATGGTATGTGGGACGTTTTGAAGGAAGAGGACGTCGCTACCTTCGTCTACAATTCGATTCGCAATGATCCAGGTAGGATTTGAAGATTTTTCGTATTTCTATGCGAATTGAAATCGCGTTGCGCTTGGCTGTTATCGCTGAAATCGGATGTAGTTCAAACTGTTCTCAAGTTTATGATTTTATGATGCAGTCTAAGAATTGTTTTTGAGCTGCTATGAAAGTTGCATATAGACAAACAGTTTGTCTTGAAAAATCATTGTTTATCTCACTCTCCCATTTTAATAGTTTCAACCATGTTTCAACTGAATTCGTTTTTCGGTTTAAAATTTATAATAAAAAGAGAAGGTTCTATAGAAATTTAAGAAATCTAAGGATTTAAAACTATCAAACTTAAAACAACAATGCTGCACATAATACATGAAGCGTTGATTCTATTCTATATTAAACGCCCAGCGAAGAGTTAACGACCGCGCTTCGTCGGCTCGCACCATCGCGTAATGTTTTAGCAGCAGCGTACCTCATCATACGACGAGCGCGCACGACTCATTATGATTGCCTCGGATCGTTATTACCGCGAGTGTTCGAGTGGAGCCGTAATACGCATTATGCTCCTTTCGATTCTCCCTGTTTTTGCTTCTCGCAGGCGCTTCTTTTCCATCGTAGATTGTTGCCGCTGCATTTTTTGCAATTGGCTCATGCGACCCCAGCTCTCACTGGGAGAATTTGGTAACTGCCATTTTCCGAATTAGTACAACTGAGTACAACAATCATTGTCGAGCAATCAATTTGGGAGTTTCGACAAGTGGCGGCAATAATGTGGTTGCCATGTGCCATGTGCCGCATGCTGTCAAAGCGTTTTGTAAATTCATACAAATTTTTCGTATCCGTCATCCATTCCATCAATAATATCAAGATCGCACAAGGTAAAGCACAATTCGTTTATTTGTCGCGCGTCTTGCTTGCTTGCTTGCTTGCTTGCCTCCTCTGTTCCGCTCGAGTGCGTTTTTCGATGTTGGTTTAAGACGCGCACAATGGCCGCCGTCTGTGCATTTATGCATTTACGACTGACAGCGCCGTGCCATTGCGCAAAGACGAGCAGATATTTACACCGAGATAGACATAATGTGCTTTAAACGGCCGGCTAGCCGACCAGCCGACCAACGCGACGGCAGTGCTAATGGGTCTTTCTCTCGACTTGCGGCCGCGTTCGCGTAAAGAGCCATTCGTTTCTCAGTCGGCCGAAGGGTATCCAAACTTTGTTAGAGTAGACAGTTAAAGGAGGATAATTCGCTGTGTTTTGGCAACCCTGGCCGGCGTTGAAAGGCGGCGGCCGTGCACTAGGTGAAATGCGCTTGCTCTCTAATAACGTTTTCCTATTGTTGCAATTATAACGACTATCTGCTCTAAATATAGTTCAACAGACTTTGCACCCGTCTTGAATATGGCCGCTTCTTCATCTGCGCGCCGGCAACGGCGGCTCTGTTTGTTTTGCTTCTCTGCTTTCGATCTTTTCCTAGGTCTGTATTTTTTTTATACGAGTAGAACGTTATTTTTCATAATATATTCTCGTCATCAGTGCATGCAGGACTTGTCTCGCGGCGCTATAGGTTACATTGCTTGAGATTAATGCGAAGTATTTATGAAGATATAACTAAAACTAAAATTATCTTCGTTGCGACATGTTCGGGCAGTTTGTAGGACTTATACGACTCGAAACGTGATAGGCCAGAATTTCTCGTTGCTCGCGTTCATCCTATAACTGTTTGAGGAAACACGGTAATGGCTAGAATAATGGCATTTAAAAATGGAAGCGAAGTTAGAAGTATATATGTAGTAAAATCTCATGTATAGTGAAGCACATCACGATAATGATTAATTATAAGTTTATTTCTATCATTTTGTTGTTAGATACATGCGATCGAATCTTACGTTAACATACGTGACGGAAGCAGGAAAAAACTGAACAAGTTAATTAATATCTAGATGTATTTGCTACGTCTTATTCAATAACAAATACAATTCATGCTATTGAATTTCCGTGCGTGTCAGAGAGACGTTTTGTCTGCAGTACTACATTTCTATACCATAGCATAGGGTCGCAATTATTAGTGCTATAAATAAATAATGTGGATAATTCCGTTAGAGTAAGCGGTTGAGAGGGGGGGGGGGGGTGTTCTCTAATGTTGTTTACGTATTGATTTCATTTGAGGTCATATGATTAATTATAAATTGAGTATTGGTGACTCATCCAATCATAACTTCGTATAAACAGCTGCACGCCGGTATTTATAATATGGTATGCTGGTCGGGCACTTACATGCTTGCGCGTAATTATCAATTCTATTGTCAGCGCCACGGCTTGAAGACACTTAAATCTAACGAAGAGCGCGCGCGCTTCGTTGGCGCTCCTTTTGAGGGAATGTCGATGATCGCATCGAATCGTATCTGCGCCGGCGCCGGCGGCGCATTAAAATAGATAACAATTTTATTTATGGGGGATGCTATGCACACACGCACAAATATTTTCACTTTCACGATTTATGACGGTTTATTTACGAATATTATAGTTATTTCGTCGACGTGTTACCGCTCGGTGTTCGTGCCTCTTTTTTCATGCTCATCCCTTTATAAGTATAGGGACGCTTGTGATGCGTCCCGCTAACTGTCACATATCTACCCAAAACTTCTCATTTTGTGTTAGGCGATTCTTAATTTAATACCAAAACTACTTGCAATTAGTCTAATTCGTAAATATCATCTTTATTTCATATATGGACTTTGATAGAAATAATTATTCTTTCTAAATCTTCCTAATCTGCATACATAATTCATATCCGTACATCAACACCGACATAATTAACCGAAATTTACGACTATTGCTATTGCTGTTACGTTTTTACGCATAACACAATAACGAGAATGTAATTAATACGGCTAATTAGTATCGGAAACGCATTTATGCACACACATACATCGTGCTCGAAATAAAGCAAAACGAGGAGTGAGCCTTTATATTAACATTTTTTTTGTTGCGTTTCTTCGTCGTTGCGGAGTGCATAACAACAATAACAACAAATTTCGAATTTCAACGCCGATTCGTATAATCAGTCTTGAGCCGCGTTTATAATGGCCATATAAAAGCGGCAATTATTCATCGTTAATTTAGGTATTTTGTATGCTTTGCCGCATTTGCATGCGTTCGCAAAATATTCGTTAAGTACATACATACATGCTAGCGAGCGAGCGATTGCAAAAAAATAGATACAATATTATTATCTTCGTTTATGCGCACGTTATTCATGCATACTTAACGAAATGGATGGGGAATAATGTGAATGGCGCGTGCGCCTACTATTCAAATGCGCGCGCGCGTAGTTATTTTATAAATAGCTAACGCTTCTAATTAGAGGCGTTGTCGAGACTCAATGAGGGCGCCGATGCGACCGTTACTACTTAGCATTAGCCTACAATTTGAAATTATAATAATGGCAAATTGTATTGTACGCGCATTATTCTTTTACTTAACTCTTTATTTCTAACAAATCTTTTATTTAGCTATTGAGTGGCTTTTATAGCAGGGCATGGATAGATTTAATTAAGACATATTCTTCGTATCACATTTGCCCTCCTTCTTTTCGAGTACATATTTATCAATATTTGGCCCTTGAATCTTATACTCTCGTCTTCGGGCAAGCGGACAGGCTAGACAGGACAATGAATGCATTTTTATCCTCCCCTTCTAGATGGAAGACTGTCATCGTAGGGGGGAATGTAGCCCATTGGCAAACACGCAAGAATTGCCTGAACGTGCCGCGTGAAATGCATGAAGGGCGCGGGTGGGCGCCACACTTTCGCTGCCGCAGTGGCGGGTAACTGACCTAAAACGGGGGTGCATACGTAAAATAAAACAAACGAATCATTACCGAATCAGAAAGACACGTACGCGTATATGAGAAGTATGGACAAGCGGCAGACGGCTGCGCTTGATGCCAATCCCGAATGGGGGGGTGGCGGTGCATGGTCTCTCCCTAGTGCACCACCAGCACGGCGGCGACGAACTCGGCGGCGCCGATATTGATTTCTTCAACTGCAATACAAACTGTCGCGGCGCGCATGGCTGGCGGCGTCGATGTGGGCGGCGTTGCTGTCATTGCGTTCTCCAGGAGAGTAAGGATGCGGCTTACGTGTACATGCGGTCAAAGACGACCCTATTGCATACAACGCAAAATTCGAAACGTGAAAGTAGAATTTATTTATGTCTATTAGATATAGATTTCTTTCGGGGTGCATTGAAAATGTATTTGGTGGAATTTGCGGAATCCTCTTATCGGCAAAGGGGGAAAATAACATGCCATCGATACAAATTTATATTTGCCTCCCGGTGTTGTCTCCATTTTGCCAGCGTCACCCTCTTTGCCGTGGAGCTTATTATTATCATTTTGTTCGGCGCTAACCTTTGGATTCACGCCTTGAGAGCTCAGCACACACCCCAAATGGCATTCTTCTGCACGCGTGGCCCGCCCTTCTCATATTCCACTCAATTGAACATTTATTATCGTTAGAAGATGACGCCGTAGATGTGTGTCATGCCCGTTCAGTATTGTGTTCATTTAATGCTTTCATTTTTTTCTCTAATATGTTTTTTGAATAATCGTTTGCTGTCAAACTTGAGACTTTATGCAGAAAGTTGACAAACTCAAGATCAATAACTGTAAAGTTACACTCTACACAAGAAACACCTCCATTCGTGTCGCGTGTAAAAAACACGATGCATTTTTCATGTTGCGGTCATAAAGAATTTCCCGTGTCGGGGAGGGGCGATGGCGACGGAAGGAAAGAAGGCGACATAAGTTCGCGTATAGGTGTAATATAGGTAACTTGACTGCAATTTATGCGTACAGTCATCACCAAAACATTGAATTTATTCATATAATTGTAGTCGGGACATATGGTCGGATTATCTTAAGCGCGCAGGTATGACAGCTCCGATTTCGTCAATCGGTTTATGCATTTATGGCGCGTTTTTTAATCTGATGAAATAAAAATAAGAAATATCTTACTATTGACTTTTTAAATTCTTAGAAATATATGCAGAAGCCAGGAAATACTTCTTACACTATTACCAGAAAGTGTAATTATTATATTCCTGACTTTTATTTCAAAAATTTAAAAAACGCGCCCTAAATTCATGAACCTGTTGATGCACAATCAAATGTCAAAACATTCAGCGGTCTCTGCATTGAGTATAATGAGGTGTATTTGATTTCCGGAAATTATAGTTTCGCCACAAATCGACATTGAAAATTTGGTGTTTTACTAACCTTTTGCTATTTTGCCCTACAAAATGGCCTATATCTTCAAAACGAAGGGAGGTAGCGACGCGCACTCAACGTTGTTGGAAAGCGCAGCTCGTTGGCTATCTAATGAGGTGTATTTAATTTCCGGAAGTTGAACAGTTTCGCCACAAATCCACATTGAAAAGTTGGTGTTTTTTTAACTTTTTGCGATTTTGCCCTTACAAAATGGCCCATATCCTCAAAACGAAGGGCGGTAGCAACGCGTACTTTACGTCGTTGGAAAGCGCAGCTCTTTGGCTATCTAGCGAAGTGTATTTAATTTCCGGAAGTGGAATGGTTTCGCCACAAATCGACATTGAAAATTTGGCATTTTTTTTGACTTTTGTAGTTTTGCCCTTACAACATGGCCCATATCTTGGAAACGAAGGGCAGTAGCGACGCGCACGTTACGGCTTTGGAAAGCGCAGCTCTTTGGCTATCTAATGACGTGTATTCAGTTTCCGAAAATTGAATAGTCTCGCCACAAATCGACAATGAAAATTTGGTATTTTTTTGACTTTTTGCGATTTTGTCCTTATAAAATTGACCTTATCCTGGAAACGAAGGCCGGTAGCGACATTTACT
>JARJDR010008911.1:0-33325 GCA_030264135.1 Myllaena sp. GC000078 | reverse complement strand
TAAGTGACCGCGAATAGCAAAAAGTGAAAAAACACAAAATATTCAATGACTATTTGTGGCGAAACTATTCAACTTCCGGAAGTGAAATACATCTCATTGGAGAGCCAAAGAGCTGCACCTTCCAACGCCGTTGAGTACGCGTCGCTAGCACCCTCCGTTTCGAAGGTTTCGAAGAAATGGGCGACTTTGTAAGGGCAAAATCGCAAAAGTCAAAAAAAAAACCAAATTTTCAATGTCGATTTGTGGGGAAATATACATTATATTTATAATATAGATTTTTTGATTCCAAACACAAGACTAGTTTTGCTGTTGCCTTCACATGAGTAAAGTATAAATTAAAAATGAGTAAAGCATGTTTCAATCAAGTGATTAATGTGCTTTGAATAACAATACACTATGATTTTTCTTTCTGTGACTAAATGTATTCATAAATATGTAGCACATCTAATCCAATTTTGGTAAGCACATAACTCTTACTCTTTTCTAAATTTAATGTTTACCTCACCCTACATACATCATAATATTAGAATATAATGTTCTGATTGTGTAAAATACAAAATGTTATACAATGTAATATCATTTTACAACGGAATACACCCATAATGAACGTTCAATCATCGTATCAAACGGCATTCGTCGTTACATTCATGTTGTTTTTTATACATTTTCTTTTAGTCTAATTAATGTACATGAGGCATCCGGGCAATACAATAGCTTAATTCATACGAGAAACACACATAAATGGCATGTATTTATAATATTTACTGACGAGTGTATGCTCCGATATAGACACACGTGCAAGTTCCATAGTAAAAATGTATTGAGTATCAATGACTTTACTGTTTTCGGCAAGTTGTTGTTGTAACGGGACCCTGTTTGTGTACTTTTATTGCATGACATTGGTATGCGCTTGATATACTGTAATAATTTACTTGGGAACATTTAGAATCAGGGATAGTTTACAGTCACAGTATGATTTTACCTTCTCTAATAGGTAAACATTAAGTTGTACTACCAATTCTTTCAATAAATAATTACTCAATTTATAATTATAGGTGATACCCTGCGTAGATTTCATTTGTGTATGTATAGTAGTAGTAATCAATATGACAAAATATCTCCTAATCAATATGACAAAATATCTCCAATCGTTTACTTCATTAATGGATGGATTATACTTTGAGCGTTGACGCAATAACATGTTGTCTCGTGGGGCTCATAAAACGTTTCTCAACCAGCAAGGTGAACGATGCAAATACGATTTTGGCACATTTTTGTGCCTTTCGATTTTGTTATAAATTAAAATGGTTTAGAAACGTTCCATAAAAATTAAAGGAAATTACATCAATAGATCATTACAATAATCACACCAACTGCAATAAATCGCACTCGACAAAAAACAATCACACGAATTATGCACAATTAGTAATTTGGTTTGTTTCTCTTTGTCTGAATATTCTCAACATTGTTACTGCAGTTAGTCGCAAAAGAAACTTATAATAAATCAGTCTAATTGCACAAACCATCAACTTCAACTGAACAGTATCGCCTGACGACTCTAGGTAATTCCTTAAAAATATCATTTCCGTTCATTACATTAATGACTATAAATTTATCACTAATTTAACTTAAAAACAGTTATTTGTAAAAGGGTATCGTCATCTTTCTTTAGTACGAAGAAGACAGCATGTTGAGACATAACAGTACATCAATTCGTGAAATTGTTGATTTGTGTCTTCGGTGAATGAAAGATAACGATATCGCAGTTAAAATAAGTCTGACTTTTTGGTATCAAGTAAACAGTGACTATAAACTAAAATTGCACAAGTAAAGCATCATAAAACCACCGGTAAAAACATTGTGAACTCGTTTGTTTGATGCATATGGACGACAACTTCGGTTTTATGCTTCATGCTACATTACCAAACTAGGTAATTAATAAATAAATCTGCAATAATACAATTATTTAAATCCGCACTTCAACATCTGAAACCTGTATATTCTAATATAGCCCTATTCATAATAAAGATTCTCATATGTGCTACCGTTTGTAAAAAATCAGGAACATTATTATGAAAAAATATATCCGAGCAATCTGCTCGCATTCGCTTCTGTGCAATATTTCAAATTTGTATGAAAAATACCGTAATATTACGGAAATGTAATAATATATTTCGTCGTGTTGTTGCCCGTATTCAGCTAGCTGATTTTCATCCGTTTTGCGGGGTCGGTCGGGCTGATGCAGCCAAGCTTCACATTTACCGCTGTCGTGTTGCCATTGCACACAGCGTCACTACCATAAATACTTAGATTATTAGAGAGGATATCGTGTTTCTGTAAACGACAGAAACATACATCTTACTCAACTGCACTCAAACGCAACTCAATTCATGCAATCTTAAAAATGAACACTACAACAATAAAGTTTATTTTTACTGAAAGCTAAGTGAATATGTATAATCAATCTTCTATTAATAACCAATCTTCGCTACTTACAATTCCCTCTACCATAACTGCAATCGGAACTATCCCTGTTGCTTCCGCAACCTGATGCTCGATCAAGTAGAACATGTATTCATCGTAAAGCAGACGAATCAAATGAAACGAACCGAAACTGGCTGCAGAACGGAGAGTCAAATCTCGGATAACCATTGAACTAAATAACACAACATTATTAGCGTATCAAATATGCAAACATATAAAAATTGTAAGATTGTACCTATAAAAACTCCACTTGAGTAGAAATTGGCGCGCCGCCTTTGAGAAATTCGGCTTGCCCTCGTATGGCTTCAGTGCACTCTTGACAACGTTTTTCAACCACGACGCCCACTGTTCTAAGGAGTTTTGCTGTTGCAATGTTAGCTTAAAATCAGATTCGAAGCGAGTGACGATATCCGAGTCGCACTGGCACACCCAAGACGCCTGTTCTCGCACGCTCTGGAAGTCAACGCGATTCAAATCCGCTAACATTTGCGTGATTTGGGTGCTATTGTGCAGCACAGCGCGAGCTGCCTGTGCGAGATGATTGAGCGATGTGTAACGGCGCAAACTTGAGCTGAACGCAGACACAGCAGACAATTTCACGGCAAGCATGCCGGCCGGCGCGCCAGTCATAGCCGTCGTCAGCCAATTCTCCAAACTTTTTGCGAAATTACGTATGGATTGCGTGAGTGTTGCTGGTATTGGTTTGAGTACGTCGGGGACGAGTACTTGTATCAGATTCTGATAGAAGTTCAAATCAATTTGCCGCACAAAGTCCTGAATAGGATTCAGACTGCACATCGCAAACAGTTTTGATTTCGAGAGGTATTTTTCCTCTTCACACTCGTCGCCGTTATTGTTATCCTGTGACCGCCAAAATTCCCGCCAGAGAGACTCGATCGTGCCAAACTCTAGGCTGAGGATGGCGTCAAGAAATGCTTCCAGATGTTCCCGATAGATCGATCTAAAGAAATAAGTGAAATGTATAAACCGCCACAAATCAAATGACAGAAGGTAAACTTACTTTAAAGTATCCAAATCATCAATAGTGCAGTCATCAGGCAAAGAAGAATGTGAAAAATCAATCTCTGGGAAAGACGGTATCGCAGCACTGCCATCGCCAAGATAAGATAAATGCTGGGGTAACACGCCGCCCCCCATGCTCTGGTCCATGGAGTCGGAGTTACGTTTAAAGCTTCTATTCGATGTGGATTTGCCCTGTACGATCGTCGTCGTCGCCGGTACAGTTCGATTTGCAGCATCGTCTACAGTTGTCAGTGACGAACCAGGTTTCACGCGAATTCCATAATAATGGTACTTCGAATTTCCCCTATTAAAAAAAACCCAATAAATTCTTCTTCTTCGCAATCGCAAGTAGCTTTGTCATTAATATCTATACCTTGTGCCCAACCGTCTGGTTCGTAAACCAAGAAATACGGATCGGATAAGTTTTCCGAAAGACGCTGCGTTGACAGGCTCCAATCTGTTTTCGCCGCAATGTCGTAGATAATGCGCGTAGAGTGTCGATCGTGGTAAAGACACACCCTCTGCTGTCTCATAATTCTCAAGCAACCATTGCACCTGTTTTATAGAACCAAATTTAAACAGGGTTCATGAATTTGTTTACATATAGAAAAATCCGTTGAAAATCATCATCTGTAAGGACTTACAGTCGCGGGCGAGACACGTGTCGCATGGCTCAAAGCAGAGCCGACCTCTTCCTGTCCGGACGAAGGAGTTGCATGCACAGTCGCGGTCGCCACATAACTTGTCTCCTAGCGTTTGCCCCGGTTAGTCAAGAGGGTTTGAAGGTAAGTAGCAAGGAGCCAAAGCCAATCGGTTGGGGATTGAATTATTCCAAGAGAGCATATTGGATATAGAAGAAGCAAGTTAGTATACACACATCATCGAATTTGCAAGAGAAGAATTGATACCATAGAAAATAAAGAACATTGTAGAAATTTAAAATAAAGACTGTGACACTTACAGCATTAGTCGTTTGTGGTGAATGGCGCGTGGAAGCTATCAACGCTTCCGCGTCAACAGTCTGTTGCACAAGGTAGTGGCCGGTTGTGGTGTATCCGACCGTTGTGGCTGCTGCCGTATTGGTAGGATTCGTCGCATAATATTGCGGTTGACTTGATGCATAGATCGTGCCGCTGTCGCCTACCGTGTACACCGGGTACGCCCTTTAAATGCAAGCGTACAAAATGTTAGACAATAGGACAAACGATCAAAAATGGTTTCTGCTTACATCTGTGTCTGACCACCGTTCGTTTGCGCCGCGTACAATTCAGGATCAACATACTGAACATGATAGCCTTGATGCGACGCCACACTTTCACCTTCTACAAAATTCAAATCAAGAAGATGCAGATGTGAATTTCTGAGAGATGTTCCTAAATTCACAAACACACAAAATAGTGAACACGATCATGATTGTAAAATGGTTACCGAAATTAGTGGAGTTATTGTATTTGTTATTACTGCAGTACATGATTCACATATTTCCCCGAGACAAACACTCGCAAAAAGTGTGCGGATATGAGGGCTAACACCAAAACACGTTCTTTTCTTATCCGAAAAAAGATTGCGCGCGCGGAAGCTGCCGGCACGACGTTTCGATGGCAACTGAAGCCGCCACACACAGGAAGCTCACATCGAGTGGGCATGCACACGAGGAGTCACAAATGAAAGATTATTATAAACGCAGGAACGCGTCATGATGCAAAAGGTACGAAGCGGAGGGTTCGCCCCAATCTGAAGTTATTGCGATCGAGCATCAAAAAGAAGCGGGATAATAGAAACGCACGTGCAATTGTACAGGTGGAACGTGTCCGGAGGCGAGGGTGAGTGGGCTTCAAGGTGCGCGATGCAAAATGGGGTGATTAGTGGAGTCTAGGTAACAAACATGATACATGTGTCCATCCCCTACACTTTCACCCCAGATCAAATCCCAGTTAATTCATGTGTTACTAATAGGGTTACAAACTATCAATGTTAGCGCACATCCTAGGTGCGCCGTCTGTAATGATGACTGATCACTGGAAAGAGATCGTTGATTGATTTGTCATCGTGTATGCTATACAATGAATATCGAGATACATTGATTGTGTGAGTGCATTGTGTAATTACTCCAAAATTTTAACTAACTAATTACATTGAAAGACACTGCTGAATCCCCGATGGTATCGAATTACTGAAGTAATAATAGCGAGCATTGATTATGTAATCGAAATACGTGTCTAGGAAAATTAAATGTACACCTATTGTTCGAAAGTTACACACGTGCGCACCCCCGTCGCCCGCGATGTGTTCGTTACGCCGGGTAAGACGATACGCGCACAACCTTTGAACAAACACGTGCGCAGTATACATTAATAAAACCCAACTAATCTAAAGGATAGTGGTGACCACCCTCACAACGCTGATTCGACATGATATTAAATTAGAATGCCCTTCATTGCAATAGTATACCTTACTACTACAAACTGGTGCGCCTATTACTCAAATTTATGATGTGAAATGAGAATAAGAACTCGTTTTCAGGCTTACCTACGGCAGGTTGAACCGGTGTTAGCGATGCGTATGATCGTGCTGTCGCTTCTTCAGTTGTGATTGGTAAAATAGAAATATCGCAGATTTAGATAATTTTATAACCAATTTGCGCGAGTTATTTTCAACCATTGAAATTAAATAATTATAACCAACCAATCAAATGATAAAAAATGATTATACAAAACCAATAATCAGCATAAATAAGGAAAGCATCAGAATTTTAATGTTCATTTATGATTTAACGGGCGGAAGGATCCCTACGAATTTCTCCAAGTGCGAGCAGTACAAAACGGTAGCTGAATACATTTGAACTGCTGGAATAATTCTTACGAATGTCTACAAGTGCGAGCAATGCAAACCAATGAAGCGACTAAGATATATTACCCGTACGACAACGACAAAAGTTTGTAGTGTGATGCGGTTAAAATGGTTAAGAAATTAGTATCCACATACCGGTAACTGTAATGAAATGCGGCGATTCGTCACCTAGTGCCAAAGGATCAGTCTCGTGCGGTTCACCTCTGGTATCGGTTGCAGTGCTTTCGTTGCTGGATTCGCCTCCGTGTTCCAACTCGGACACATCGATCACTGGCACGCCGTTTGCATTTACGATCGTCGTCGCACTCTACCAAAAACAAATTCAAATAAAAGATGCAATCTTTTTGACTATCCTTAATCACTACCACTGCTCACTGACAATCACATATAAACTAGTAAACTATCCAAATGACTTAATGAGCAATGAAATCACTTCTCAAAGAACACTAGAAGAAATCAATATGGAAGCAGGTACGCAGCAGCAGCAGCAGGACACTGACACAAAGGATGGCACGCTGGGTGTGTGCTGCTGCTGATGCTGCTGGAGTACTCTCTCTTACTTGATGTAAGCCGGCAGGTAGGACAATCAGTTGCGTTGTTGTCTGATTCGGTACGACGGGCGGCGACACCGACGGCGCCGGGGTGGGCGGATTGCTGCCACCAGCTGAAGTGCTCCCTGCAAAGCGAGCTGCTGTTGCCATGGCTTGTCTCCAAGGCTACACCCAATGTGTTCCAGCTTCTCTCAGCCGATCACTCCTTGCTCACTCTCCCAATGCTTGAAGCTGATGCTGCTTCGTGCCACTCTCTGCAAGTAAAATCACAGTTTTAGACGCTTGAGTCAATTGATCCAAGGAATTCCATCATCACCCATTCGTCACAAAGTATTAGAGAAGAGTAGAGCAGAGCACAATATCACTAGTAGCTATTTGATGTTTTCTAACAAGGTCTACAAGCTCTCTTGTGTTTGAGCACTGACTGATGAAATATATTTTAATCCGGCAATACACTAGGGGAGGGACTTGAGTGTAATATCAATTCTAATTGTAAATTGGAATGTGTACAAAAAGAACCAGTAAGCCAAGCAAAGGACAATGTGTGCACCTGGATGTTTTGTTGCAGCCGGCTCGCCCTCATGCATGCCGAAGACTAATTAGTGAACTATGTACAATATACCAGTAGGGTATATATGGCGCGTGCGCTTATAATCCTGCACTGGTAAAAATTCACCTGGCTGCCACGGCGATTGCCTCCCGCACTCCCGCATGCAAGCTCGTTGTAACTGTTGAGTCATACTCGCGATCGCGGAGAAGGGTAGTGCGCACCAAGGCGGATGTGTGCTACAACCGCGTGACAAACAGACCAATTTACTGCGCGAAGGGGTGCAGCTCGTTGCATCCGAATAGGTAACGACGATATCGAGGCGATCAACTGGTACGCACTGGTACCGCACAAAGGGTGCACGACTGCGCGTCGATAATAAAAAATATCTCTTCATGGTCTACCTGCCACTCGCTGCACCCCCTCGCGCCCTCGTGCAATTGCACCTTGCGCACTACATACTGCAATCATTCATAACCTATCGGAGGCAAATTGCGATCTAGGGCTCCAGTATTATATCCTTTTCGAATTCATATTGCGTATTGAAATTGCGAGGAATGCAAAAAGCAAAAGGAATGTAATCGAGCCGAATATTGTCGAGCGCTCATAATACAGTCTATTGGCCCCCGGCGGCGGCGGCGGTGGAGCCTCCATGGTAACACTCCACGATTTTGGGGGAGGCGCAAAAGACGAATGGATGTGGGGCATCGGACATCCACGCACCAGAGGATGCAAGATGTATTTGAAATCCAGTCGCTTCTTGTTGTTCCGAGTCTACTGCCCGTATTATTCTACGTATTCGAATTCCTCACATTACGAAGCGCAGTCCAATTAAGTGGGCTTTTGATCGCAACCCCTCCGCGCCAAATTAAACGTTTGTACATTCCACACGCGAATATCACCGGTTATCAGCAGCGTCACGAGGCATTCAGATAGCGATTTTTATTCCCGTCCGGCGGAGGCCATTTGTAAAAGCATCGGAATTGCGATTCACATAGGAATTTGCGCACACGATACAGGCGGCAGGCGCGATACAAGTCCAAGCGAAAACATGCCCACCGTCGTCCGTGCGGTCAGCGAGAGCAAAATCCACCCAAAATGCTGTGCAACAATAAGAAATCGCATGCCAAAGAACAATTCTCACCTTTGTTGCTATGTTGTTGTATCCGTTGCTAGGCACTGGTCAGTCACCAAGGATACGTGCGGCAGACGGCGACGGCGGCGGCGAACGGCCTGGCCGTGGTGGTGTTTCTGTTGACAGCTGCCATGGACGAGCTGCGACCGCTACATTTGCGCCGACCGCCTGCGGCTGGGTGGAGAGCGTCGTCAAGGTGCTCGCCCGCACGTCCGCTGCTGCTGAAGCAATCAACCGATCAGGCGCCTGATAGAATTGCTCGCGTTCTGTGTGCTGCACACGCAATGGCGCCCCACACCTGCGCACACACACGTGTACGCGCAGGACACACCGCACGGCGCAATCGCAATATTCCTTCGGCCGCACAATGGCACTGATTACGGATTATTATAAAGTCATTTATATTGATTAGTTTAGCGCGAGTGAGCGACTGCGATGCGGCGGAAAAATAGCCAACGCGCACGTACGGCGCGCCATCTGCAGGCAACATTTACAATGTTGCAAGTGTACGGTTCGACTAATCTACCAGGGGTACCAATAGCAAAACAATTGTAAATCCCAAATTGGCCTTAATTAAGCGATATCGTGCGTGACAGCAATAAACGCGATCAATTATTGCTAAGCAACGGAATGAAATTTTAGTAGTAATTTGAATTACCCAAATTAACGACCTAGATGAAAATATAATCCAAGAAACGTAAATTATTACGTGATGAACAATAGATCCAAATTATTCGTGGTTTTAAATTCGAATTGATGTGATAACCATGAATGCGCTTAAGCTACTATATGACGTCCATTCATTATAGATTTGTTTCTGGTGATAATTATTGTTCCACACAATATATTGGTCGTTCCATTATTCTCTTCGCAATGTTTTCACACGAATTTACAGTTCGATATAAACCGAAATGCACCCGAATCACTCGAAACTCTTAAAATTGCGGCAAACTTGTTGCTACCGGCGACCGTCGCGCGCGCGCACTCAAATCGCCAGGAAACGCACGTTTGCACAATCAGCTCCAATCAGCTCGACGGATGTGCCATTTGTAAACAAACTATTGTTTTCATGGCAACTGGATTGCGGTGGGACACGCAAACAACCGGTCATCGATTGAAATCGAGTACATATCGAGTGGGCAAGACGGAAAAACTTTCAAAATTTGAACGACGTTAAGGTGAAACTGTCAATAAATGTAATCGTTTTATTATTTATTTCATTTCTGCGCTTCAAATATCGTTTTCTAATTAGAAATGCATTGCATTCATTCAATTTTAGTGCACCCTTCAAATTCATTAAATGTCTTTGTGTGTTTTTGGAAGACATCAGCATTAATATTCGTGATTTCAATATAAATTTTAATTGAGTTTTGTTATCGCTTTGTCACTTAACTTTCGAAACCGGGACAACTAATCAACTAGTGAGTTATAAATAACATGTAAAATGTGTACTGTTAATTAATTTAATTAACTCTCTTTTTTTCTTCTCATTTGCTGAGTTCCCAAATTTGCATAGTACATCAACAACTGCGCAAAGATTAATTGTAATGACAATATATATGTAAACATATGTTAAAGCAAAGTTTTGTGAATGGACTGAATAAGACTATTGAGTATATAAAATTATATACTCGATGAACAAAACTTATCAGGAATAGATATCAGGGAAGCATTTTTTTACGCGTACGATCTGGCAAAAATATCGAGGTTGGTATTACTGTGGGGCTGGATTTCAGAGAAAAAGGACTGTGAAAATTATAATTCGTTTCATTAATTTCTATCATGGTTTCTGTGTTCATTCTGCCATCGTCATTATTTAAAATTAATAATTTATAAAATCAAATTCACTAACATCGGACGTGATTGCGCCTTTCGAACGCGCCGATTTAAAATTAAAACGTTTACAAAGAGTAGTCAAATATAAAAGAGCACAGCAGAAACGTAATGCAACAAATCGACAAATGGGGAACAAAACTATGTTCGACTTACTTTTGATTATCTTGCGTGTTTGCAAATACTACCGATAATCAAAGGATATTGCAGCAAATTTCACTCACCAATTTCATTACACCTATCTCTCGTCATCATCGTCCTAACAGCACACGCGCCTCGGTACGTTTTGATATTCAAGCAATTCAATGTCAATTGCCAATCGTTCCTGCTAATTGTAAGAATCATAATTAATAACCTATCGGCTTGCGAAGTCTTTCGTTTACCATTTGCATTCACGCTTTTGTATTCGACATCAACGTTGCGCGGCTGGTTGCGAAATGAAAGAGAGCCCGCTTCTAGTCTGCGCAGAGCATTGTGGAGTAATGTATGCTCTATCATATGTACAAATTTGATCATCAAGTGCTTTATATCATCTTCATCGATCAATACCCATCGTCAATGTCTAATGCCGTATCTGCTGAATGCTGCTGCTTGCAAGTTATATGTACAAGGTGTCTAATGCCACCGTGCATGTAAACTATTCAACAATACTTCTCCGGTACAATCTCTCTTGTCGGCAGCACGCCCGTGCTCATTCATCCCCAAATGTTGAGGATTTTTACTACAGTGCTCAAACGCTCAGCCATTTCGGTCTTAATCGTAGTAATTCATTAGCATTCATAACTAATTCTGAATCAATTTGTTGTGTTGTTTCCATGAACCATTCCACAATGCATCCAGCTTTTCCATTCTGCATTTTAACGCTGCGATTTCCCTCTTCTGTTCTCCTCGGCTGCTTATTTAGGTATTTATTTATATAGATTATTTAAATGATTACGCTTTACACATCTATAAATGTTATCATCCTCTTTTTGTCCATTCGCATCAATGTGTTCTGGCGTTGAATGCAATTTGCTTCATCGCTCGTTCTCATATTCGCTGCTTTTGCTCTCATTCCATTTGAATTTAAAACTAGCGTTCCGTATGCATACATACACGCAAAGTTTCAATTAATAATAACTCTAACTATCTCTTATCGTAATCAACTCTCGTTATAGATAGTAATAAAAAATCACATTTTATATATACAAAAAGAACAACATCATTTTTATGATCATTATCATCGCCGTCGCCTCTGCCATCCGTCTGCGGCACGAGTTAATGCATAATTTGCTTGTATTTTTAAATTTATTATTATTATTATTTCTGCGCATTTATAGCTTCATCCATACACGTCAAGTAAAACGTTATCGATCGAACTTTGCGTGATCATGTTTCGTTCATTTCTCGTCGCTGCATAATTATCAACTTTCCCATTAACAAATGTATGGTGGCTTCATTGTATCCAAATTTGTAATCTATTTTATATAGATATTATCATTATTATATTATTATTTTGTATGTATTATTGTTATCGCATTTTTTTGAAGTGGTAGAAGTTCAACTTTGTTATCTAAGAACGAACTGTTTCTTGCTCAACAATGTTAATAATATCAGTTACTTATCGCATTTCATTTTGACGACTAAATAAATATCTTAAGAGTTTTGGTCTCTCTGTCCCTATTAATTGTTATAGGTATATATCTATATATTGTAGTTCGTTATTAATCCACCTTTTTTTTTCTCTCTTCTTAAATGTTTAAAATCTAACTTTTCATATTGCATTTGTAAATGTTCTCTCTGTTTGCATTGAAATGGAAATGTTGCATAATGTTGCACACATTGGCGCTTTCTTCACATCGTAATACGTATGCTGCAGCTGCTTACGCCGTAGTTCTCTCGTAGTAATTGCAGTAAACGAACGAACAAGCAGTTATGGGAAAATCGAGTTCTACTAATGACAACTATGCCCATCACAGAATTTAGTTTTTTTAGTATTTCTTCTATTAGCGCGCCTTGCAATTGTCAAGGCCTATGAAATCTGCAACAGAAAGATACAAGGCAAGGTCACACTTCGATCTATAGCGCAATGATGGACGAGCGCACCTGGTTAAATGACGACTCTCGTCGTGCACAGCCATTTCCGAGCTCTTGAATTCATTGAGTTCCTTCCGTATGGCAGCTTTGTCTTTCGGCGTCAGCCTGGTCCACGGTTTGTCCGCCCGCCGATCGTAGTCGTGCGCCTGCGTCACTTCGATGTAGTCGTTGAAGCGGATGATCTTCTTGTCCTTCAGCTCCTCGACCGTCGGTCGGAAGCTTAGCTTGCGCAGCAGGAAGCGCTTCTTCTCCTCTTTCTGCTTCTTCTCTTCGGCGGGCGTAGTTTCTGCGCAAATACATAACTTGTGCAACGTGTCCTCAGTTTTACCGTGGCATGACGAAAACACTTACTTTTGAGAATATTACGCTCCTCGAGCTCCTCCTGGGTCGGTCGCATGCTCAACCGGCGGATGAGCCGCGCGCCGATCGCCTCTTTGCTCTCCTGCCGCTCGTTCTCCGACTGCATCTGCAGGATGTTGCGATTGATGAGCTCCTGCCGATCGGGGCGCAGCGACAGCTTCAGTGAAAGGCTCTCCTTGCGCGCAATCTTTATCGCCAGCCGGCTATCGTCGTTGGAGTTCGAGTCGTCATCGCGATACAGAATCGGACCGTCGTTTCCGTCATCGTCGTCGCTCTCCCGTATCACGTACGGCCGCGTGTTTTCCTTGTTCTCCATCGTGCACGGCAGCCCGAATTTGCCAGGCTTACCACTATGAAAAACATGACTCCGCTTTATCATATCTATTATCATATTAGGGCAATTAACGTAATGATTAGGGGGCCATAAATTGTGAGCAGAGTTCAGAAACAAGTGAGAAGGTAGAAAATGCGGGCATATATTTCAATTAATAATTACCAGATCCGTATTCGAGGTCGTATTTGAGCCCGTCTAAGATTAGTTTCGAAGGGGGTGAGTGCACAAAGAGACACAAAAAGAGAGGATGGTTTGTATTAGAACACATTCAGAAACGCACTTGCAATGCACATTGCTCGAGACACGCATTTGACATGCGCGACGCCGGCAACAGGAAAGTGCGTTAATTTTGTCGAAACAATTAAAAAGGACGAAGAGAGCGCAACCATAAAATTAACGATTACGTATTCCGGTGGCGCAGCACCATACAAATTAATTGAATGAAATGAATAGTCAATTTTGGGCGCGCATTTACATAAAGCGGCATTAGGCTTCCAACCGCTTTAGGACATTTCGAGGACAGTGGGGGTGGGGGTGCATTACAACATTCATCGGATAAATAAAAAGCGTAGGAAGTGTAGTGGAGCGGGCGACAACAACAAGGGGGTGAAGGTTACAACCTTGCCAAACATGTTATTATCAGATCGAGCCGTCATACGCACGATGTCCACACGCATGTAATAATGCAAAGCGATTTGCTCGCTGCGCACTTACTTGAACGTCACCTGCTCCTGATGGCGCACCGTGAGCGGTCGGTTCTCCTGCGTCGGCGTGTTCTGCGGCGTGCCCGGCCCGCTACCACTACCCTTCTTCTTCAGCGCCGACTTGAGCGGCATCGCGTTGAACTTCGGCTCCTTCGCCGGTATCTCGTCGACGCGGTTCGTGTCGATGGTCGGGTCCGGCTGCGGAATGCGGTAGAGGCAGTCATCGTCCTCCGGATCTATGCCATCGTCGTCGTCGTCTTGATCTGCGCGGGCACACAAGTAAGATAAATATAAATACAGAAAACGAACGGGTTGAAAGCGGGGTACGCCGTACCATCATAGTCATAGTCGCCCATCTGCTGCGGTGGCAGCGGACTGGGATGCCGATGGGCCGGCACTGGACTAGGCGAGCTGAACATCGGCGGCGGCGGTATGGGTCCGATCTCCGAGACGGGGATCGGCGGCTCCGGCAGCTCGGAGAGCATGAACGATGGCGCGATCGGCGGCAGCACCGGATGCGAGTGCGGATGCGGATGGCGCTCGTGCGGCGGCGGTGTGCTGCCGGGTGGGCCACCCTGCGGTCCGTCCGAAACTGCGCGAAAAGTCCATGTGAGCATATTTGCCAATGCGATATAATCAATCATGCGGCGGGGGAGGAGGATTGGGATCGAGTGTGACACATCGTGTGCGGTTGGAGGCGGCAAACGTATAAATTGAATATTAATGATGAAGGACCCGCGTGGGAGGCAGAGCGCAACTTACAGTGCTCGCTGTGGTAGCAGAGCAGACGGCGTGTGAGCTTGCCGGGTCCGAGGGTGTTCGGTCGCTCCGGCTTGCTGGGCGTATCGCCGTACGCAGGTGGCTGCATCGTCGGCGACGGCATCTCGCCGTTTGGCGATAACGCTCCATTATTGTGTGCTGATCCATCAGTCTTGTCTTTTTTCGGCTCTGCAACAACAAATTAATAGACTTTAGCCAGCGCGTTGGCGGACACCCTAGGATTTGCGAAACTTTCCGATCCTGAGCATTAACTAAATTGTTTATTGATCCGTTTCCAATTGGCAGAGAAACTTCCAACAATTATTCCAACACACACCCATGCGCTTGCAATAAAAGGATTGTTGTACAATTTAAAAATAACAAGCTTAATTTAAGAATTTCTGTAAATAAAGCCATAAATAGAGTAGTGACTAATAAATAAACGAATTAAATGAAAACATCTATTATTATATTGCGCTGCGGAAATGTAAATAGAAATAGGTATAGAGTATGTATTTCCAAGTTAAAGTTTTTCGTGTCGCGAATTCGTGTGACCGCGATGAAAAGGAAGCGGATGTTTATCGGACGCGTAGTGAATTCCTTTCGATTCACACATGCCGATCTCATCCTTGCACGACGTGCACATGTGTATTGGGAGCCTATTAAAACATACTTCTCGTGTCTGCTGGGAGTCCACTTATTAAAATGTAGTCCAGGCGCCGAACTGTTACGAATTCCACGGCAGTTCGCCAGTAATGCGCAAACCATCCAGTTATTTAAACTAACTAGGCAAATGAAGACGGAGAAAAATTGCTCCCTTTTGCTAAGGAATATACGTAGGCATACATATATGAAATCCATTTGAAATCAGCGTGAATGCATTACGGTCATTAAGATCAGTCATAAACATTATAAAGTTTCAGTTAAATTTCAAATACACGCATCATTCACGTGGAACGAATGGATAGGAATTCCACAAGATATTTTTATCACCACCTACTCCTCCGCTGACCCTTACACATGTGCATGTTTCCTAAATAATATGTTGGATGGAATTAGCGTGGAAACTCATAAAACTTATTAGCTACTCGTTGAAACCATTGCTATTTAAATAATTGTCAAGTCATAGTTACTTGAATAACTCAGTTGAGTATGTACCTTATAAATGAGAGAAATGCATTGTATGTTAGATAATGCACAGCGGAGTGTTGCCAAGGCGCTTGTTGCGACAGATTAACGCATTTAGCTCATCCCTTTTCAAGTAGCGCACGCGCGAAAAAAACCAAAAGTATGTGTCATAAGCACCTCGATGACATTTCGCGTATCTAGGTGAAAAATATTTAAAGCCAAGCAACAAGATGCAACCGACCGAATACTGCATCATACGGCGGCGATGCAGAAAGCGAAAAAACACGTGCCACACACACTGAAGTGTGTTGAGTCACTCCGAAAAACGACTAACTATAACTATAACTATAAATTGCTGATTCTGAATCACGTCCAAAACGCATTTGCGCGCCTTTTCGCTTCGGACACTACATTTGCGCGACTGGCGTACGTCAAAACAAATTATGAATGGCCAAAAAAATCGTTAGAATAAACCATTGTTCGGCGTGTTAACTTCAGACGCTTTTGTAGTAATTGCGCAAACGCGTTTGATGATTCAATTACACAAGAAGAAACGAAATAAGCAAGTGGAAGAAAAGCAGGTTGGTAGGTTGGTGGTATCGAGGCAGAGAGCAAAGCAATGTGTTCGAAATTCCACGACAATGGAATGCAAACAACATTTTTGGTGCGCTGCCAAAATATTTAGGCGAGTCAGGCGACCGACGGTGAAGCGCGTGTTTCTCCTCCGATTCCCCGATTGTTATAAAAAACATGTTTCGCATATACAAAACGCGCATTTTTAGCATCAACATTATTGCGCAAATGAACCATAAACACCCCCAAATACTCAAATTCCATTCAATAATAATCTCTCTTTTATTCGGCCGCTGAGTGAGAAGTATGTATTTTAGAAAACTCGCTGCTCACCAAAACGACCCGAGCCGTAGCGTATAAACTCTTGTGGCATAAACGCCGCCGGCGGCGTGATAGGCGCCACCATCAAGGTGCTCTCCCAGCCGCAAGGCACCACGTCCGGCGGCGGCGCCATCGCTGTCGCGTTTGAGTGATAATAGCAGCCATTGTTGGCGGTGGCCCCCGCAGCCGTCGGCGGTTGATAATGCTGCTGTTGCTGCTGCTGCTGCGGCTGATGTGGATGATACTGTTGCGGATGATATTGATGCTGCTGGAGCAGCGGAGGCGGTGGTATTCGCGGCGGTGGCGGAATTTGTTGCTGCGCCTGCTGCTGCTTCTCGCACTTCTTGCGCCGCCGTCCGCTCTGCGTGAACGTCTTCATCAGAAACCCGACGCCGCTCATTTTGTCCCCGGGACTTACGCACTAATCAACGCACCAAATAAACTCAAAACGCGCCCGTGTTTAACGAAGAATACAACAACCAACAACGATGGCGGCGATATGCGTACAACAATAACAAACCGTGCGGCGACATTAACGATTACTTCAGCTAATTGAAAAACGTGTAACGAACGATCGCGATATAAAGATTGGGGTGAGTAGTGTGTGTCAAACCATTGCGATTGATTATTTCGTTGGCGCAGCAGCTCGATGGCACTTGGCGGCGCCTGCTCTTATCGCCGAATGTGCCATTTCGCGAGCACCGTATGTTATCTGTGTGTATCAGCTTATAGTTATAGTATAAACGGCCCTCAGCGTCGCAAACGCCAGCGCACCGACCGACTGACTGACTGACTGGCGCTCTACTGTGTGCTGGCGGCTGGCGGCGGCGACGGCGGAGGCGGCTGAATCGGTTTTCAGTTTTCGATTTCGTTTTCGTTGCGTCGCTGCCTGCGCGCCGCGCCGCGCCGGCGGAGGCGTCGCGACGACCAACCAAAAAGCCGTTGAGTGCGGCGGTGGCGCGCGCGCACAGCCGCTGCCACCACCGCCGCCGCCGCCGCCTCCGAGGTGTGTATGAACGACGCCATTTGCGACGCTTGCCGCCCACGCTTTCACTCTTGTCGCACACGCCACCAACGATCGTTACGTGTCGTAAAATTGACATGAAAATACGATATGGTTGCTATTGGGGTTTAATGGTGGAGGCGCCGGTGTCGAGGCTCTCTCCGTGGCGACACAAGGACGTTTTCATTTTCAGCGTCCTCGAGTGCGGCGCAAGGGTATAGCGTTCTGCAGCAAAACGCGTGACGTCAACCGGGGGCGAGAGAGCGCCACGCGCGCGCTCCCGAAGGATGCTGCTGCGGCGGCGTCGGTGGCACCAGCCAACCCTTCCTCCTACATACATATAAGTCCCTCGTGTACCTATAGTGCATGTGCGGAGAGAGACAGAAGAGCGCGCCAATCCCGTGCGGGTTCGCGGGACGCGCGCGAGAACCTTGACTTCCCGGCCAATTTCCAGATTTCAGCAATATAACATTCACCTCACACACACATATTCACGTGCGTCCGTTCATGGTGAATATGGTGGTTGCGTCGCTGAATTGGGCGCGGTGTGTGAGCAAGGACGCGCTCGCACCGAGGCCATGCCACGATGAGATGTGGAGGCCGGAGTGGAGAGCAAGGTTACAGCCAGCCATCCAGCGGCGGAGCGTCGAGTCAAGGATACCAACACACGATGCTGGTGGTGGTGGTGGTGAAAGGACAAACGCCGAGAAAGGAGGGTTTTGGAAACAATAGATAGATAAGATCATGACGAGATGCGGAAGAGACAAATAACGGCAAAAAATCGCACACGAAAAAGACGAATTGAATAAACGAGCAGGATTTCTTCGTCCACGCCGCGAGGAAATGAATTTTGCGCGAATAATGTGAACCGGTGGAGAATAATGAATGCAGACGCAATTCAAGGTCGACCGCAAGCACATTATAAATTGCGTTCGCTTCCGCACATCACCGAATTCATCCTGGTTCAACCCCCACGAAATAAGGAAGAGACATGCGGTCGTAAAGCAAAGCATAAAACATTCAAAAACAATTCCGCCCCGTAATCATAATTAAAATGTCGTTTCACCACGCAAATGACATGGAAACGAAAAAGAGTTATGAAGTATTCAATGGCGCCCACGCATACATCCTACAAAGATGGGTGGTGGCGGCGACGACGTCTGCGAAAACAATAAATCCGTCATTAATTAAGAAATCTCGTTAAGCCCGTCACGCGTTTAATTAAACCGACGGACGTTGGACGGACGGACGGCAACAGCGGTTCCCATCCAGGAGGCGACCTTTCACCGCGAAATAACCCGTTCGTTCTCTCAGACATCCCACCACACCCTGGGGCCCGCCCACCGCCTCATGCGTTTCCTTCGCATTCACCGTTCGAATAGCCCCTAATCGCGACAAAAATGCGACAAAGTAAACGGTTGCGGTTGAGCGCGTTCAAACAATGAATACCCCCCTAGGGCGTCGCGGTCAAACCCCTCCCAGCTGAATTATCTATAGACTCTTGATAAGCGCAGCGTGATCCTTTCCTGTCTTAACGTCCGTTACGTGGCTAATTCCATGCGTTACTGTCGTGCAGCAAGTTTTTTCACCTTACGATGTTATTAAACGTGTTTTGATTAATTGGAACAAATTACGAAATTATTGCAGTACTGAAATTCTATTAAATTACACGTCGGATAGTTATTACGGAGGAGCTTTGACGCTTGTTGTGATGCGGTCACAATATTATTGCTTGCGGTGACTGGTTACGATCAAACCACATTGCGCAAGAAGACATTAATAGACCTCGCAAATGGCAGTCAGGAGTATCAACAAGTTTTGCTGGAGGCAAAGAAAAAAACTTGCCGGATTTGACAGCCCACCATCTGGGGTTGTAACCCTGTAAGTGTTTACAATGTCCTTTTATCCCTCTCTGCACATGAATTCCCTTTCCGGGTGCTACAAAAATATAGTTATGAAAATACGCCCGGGATGAAAGATAACATACGGATGAATCGCCGCAGTAATCAACGCCAAATAACGCCCGTCCCTCCCCCGTGTAGCTAGACAGCTAACAATATACCTTGATTTGGTGATTACAGAGCTAGCGTCTGCTTTTTATAAATCCACCCTTCCTATAGCTACATTGCATTCGCTCCAAAACTTATTTCTTACTTCGCGTCTATTAATAAAGTTTAATAAAGCAATTGTTGAAAGTAATTATTTCTGTTTCAATTTTGCCGCAGTAATTTTCTGCAATCATTTTTATTTATGAATTCGCAGCGAACGACCTTTACTGACTCTGTTTGACTTCTGATGAATGATTTCGCTAAAACTAACCATCACATCGGCCATAGCGAATTGGCTACTGTATATAGTTTGGCCGTTGTTGCATTTAGTTACCCGACCACCTTCACGCATTCGCACCCACGCCATCCTTCAGCAACAGCCGTCGACGCCTTTGCACCATACCCTCTTCACGCTCTCCATCATCTCGCAAGACAGGAGGAGAAGGCGAGGTGAAGGCAAGGTGAAGGCGCCGGGCAACGCTTGTTGCTCACTACATCATCTGCCCTCCACCTGCCACTCGGCTGCTTCAATATTTGTTTACTTATTTATATCCATCTCGGTGCGTAGGCGTCGACGGATAGAACGACCGAGATGATGCCAGAAGAAGGAGCTCTTAATTAACGTTCATGTTTTCTTTTAACCAGGCGGCGCATTACGGCATCTGCGCAAGATATAGTACACCGACGTTAAAAGGCGGATAAGACGATTAATAAAAAAACCAAAAAGTCGAATGCCTAAACTTCATAAGTAAATGATTAGATTGCTCCATGGATAAAAGATAAAGTCGCAAATCTTTCGACAACATTCGAACGGGAATTGATCGCCGGCACCGCAAAACGAAAATCATGACACATCGAATCTAGGGTTCGAATGCGGCCGTCCACCGCAATGGGGATGTTCTCCCGCATGCTAAGAAAACCGTGGCAACAAAGCGGATGGAGAAAGAAATAAAACTCCGACGAATTGAAATTAATGCGGCGGCCACGATCTCTCGAAGGACCATATCGGTGCAGTCGTGCTTAATATAATGCAGACAACGCATGGAAAAACCGCCAAAGAAGACCACACAGACCGCAGGCGACGACAGAGCACCCGAGATATATTTCACAATTTTAACAACGAAGACACGGTCTCGCCGGTTGCGGAAGGACGTACACACATAAGAAGCATTACGGGATCCACGAGAGCGACGATAAGCAAAGAAATGTTCCCGCGAGGCGAGAGGAAAAAATCAGTGATGCGGGTTGGAAATAGCAGGCACACACACACCGAGTGCGAAATAAAATCTCTCCTCGCGATGAGCGAAAGGCTTCTTTGTGCCGTGGAATGTGTTAAACATGCAAAACGTTGCATCTTTATGACAAGAAGGTTTCAAATATAATCAGCGTTCGCGCATTATATAATACGGCTTTCACCATGCGAGGGAAGGCGTTTTGGGGGATGATATATTGTTAAACAGACATGAGGCGTAATGCGGTTGAAATTTAAATATTGACAAAATGTGGTGACATGAATTTCATTAAACTTTCATGTTCGCAGACATAATCGAAATTACGAAGATCAATTTTCAATTTCCAATTACGACTTGTCCATTATCATTCGCCACCCCCTGAACGGAAGGAGCACATGCGGGGAATGACAGCCTTGCATAGATCCCTACTCACCGCCGAAATAATAAGAGGGCATATTCGCAAGTTGGCTGACAGCCATTCCCGGCCGATAATTAGGTAATGATAATAAAAGCATACGATGAAGGCAACAAGGCAAATGGGAAAGCGTGTCGACAAGCGAAAGAAATCGAAACCCAATAACGCTAATTGCCGGATAACATTTCCTCCGTTTGCACAGTTGTAAACGTCTACCGGTGCAGGTTGTATACTGTACCTACGTTTCTACAACTGAAATGAAAATACGAGGAATCAATTCTGGAGGAGTCAAGAACCTAGAATAATGACGACATGCAATGCGCGTGGGCGATGTATTAGCTTTTCAAAGTGCAGCCCCGTATAAAAGGATGGCATTAATGAAACGCTACATTGCGAGTCTTGATTACGTTTCTAATTCTTACATTGTAACAAGAAAAAAACCGATAGCTAGACGAAATTTAGTAAGTTGAAAAGGATTTCTTGCAGAACATTTTCCTAATGGCTTAACGCCAAAGCAAATGATATTGCATTCGGTGTGGCGTGCTAAGCAAAAACGACTAGCATACCTACATATGTATAATAGCGTCGAGACGATGACGCGGGCAATGTTAACCGTTAACTCATGCGCTACCCTGCGAGACTCGTATAATCGCAATAAAGTTTTGGGGCCGAAAGTTTTCGCGTTGCGTCGCGACATTAAACTGAACTTTGTTCTCTTCAGCGAATTGTTTCTCGGTTAAATCTACGCCTGGAGGTTTTACGCGCTTGTCAAATCTGTCGCCGATGGCAGAGCACTCTCATAAGAAGACGACACCGGCGTCCTTGAAAGAGACAGAGAAATGCGGCAAGAAGTTGATGATGGCAAGCTATCCAAAATGTAATTTGGTTACCGTCAAGTTTCCATCATTCGTGACCTCCGCACCTCTGCTAGAAATATTTAACACATTGAAAATAGTCAACTTTTGACGGATTGAATCATTAGGAAATGTGATGATAATATCCGCCTACAAAATTGTATATGACTAGCGGTGGGATGCTCCAATCATTCCAACTAGAAAACTAGCTTTCACGAGTGCGCAATTCCGTAATGTACCGCAACGAACCTGTGCAAATAGCCGTCAATTTTCGAAGGGCAATTGCCTCCTCCGCTATCGGGCGCGTCGCATGCAAAAAACGTTTCGTGTCGGCGCTGGTTACTTCCACGCGGCCGCGCTTCTCTTTCTCCTCCTGCTCGCACACGCTCTCTTCTCACCGATGCAAAATTCACAAAGCGAAATCAATAATACGCTGGCGAAAATATGCATGGAAATTGCTATCTGCGTCAATTAAAAAAATAACGAGTAGTTGAGAAACCACATATCGATTGCTGCAGAATCCACAGTCAACTGCTCCACCCCTTAACATCCTTTCAAAATAAACTAAATGGAAAGACTCAATTCCTACCAACCATGTTGGAATTCTTGTACGAATCCCGCGGACAAAGTGCAAGTGAATAATAATTGGCGCTGAAAAAATTGTAAGCACTTGAATCGCGAAAGAGGATACCGTAAAGATGATAAGATAAATAACACTAAATTTGATTCACTTCTTGCGGACGTTTTTCTTTCGCACCTCCTCGTCCGCGCGCGACCCTCCGAAGAGTCAAAGTATGTTTTATTTCCCTCCCATCTAATCCACCCTTCCTCTTCGGCCACGCTTGTCCGCAGTCCATCTCGGACTCTGGACGAACCTATATTAAATTCCTTTGTTCGAATTTTTTGTGTCTTGTGCAACGCGATAACTTCGCCCGCGAGTCAAATAAAGAGGGAGCGCGAATGAAGTGCAAGTATAAAGGAAGGAATCTCCAGTGTTTTCGGTTTTTCTGCGAACAGCAGCCAGCCAGCCAGCAAGCGAGCGACCAAACTGGACGACTGCGGCGTTGTGTTGCTCGCTAGCGCGGAAATAAATCGATAGAAAAGCGTGTTCTCCGGCGGCTGTGCGGCTCTCTCTCGTCATCGCCGACGACGATGGCTGTGGCGGCGGCAGTGGCGGGCAACGGGCGGTGCAATGTGTACATTGTTCATGTTGTACGTGAATACGTGATACTTTACGCGTACCGACCGAGCGATATATGAGCAAACACACGCATGGGAGTGATATTAGCCGAGGCGAGCGCTGTGTGGAGGCGCCGGGCGCTACGAACGCAGAAGAGGGTGAGGTGGATATTAACGAGGACCCGTCGAGTGTGTTCTATAAATGGCAATATAAAGAACTTTGCGGCAAAGAAATAGTTTTTCCCTGTTGCCAAGCGCAAAAGAAGACATTACACGCAGGGGGGAACAGAACAACAGGACAACAAAAAATAGCACAAGAGGTTAAACGGCGGGTCGTTTAGTGCGCCGAAAATCGGTGATGAATCTGCTCATATTTCACGCAAGAGCGCGCGCAGAAACTAATCCGCTTTTGTATCATACCTCTGCAAATCGTCAAAAACTAGTCAGCGCCAGACAATGGCGTGATTTATATTTTAATCTGTTGCATTTTAACGGAAAGTGGCGCAAAATAGCGTTGCCGAATTTTGTAATTTCGTCGATGATGTTGCCGTAATGGAAAGTATAATGGAAAAATCTAGACAGCGTTGTAGACGCTGCCGACGCGGGCGGCGAAATGCAAACACACGCATCTATGGAATACGGAATGAGCCTTGAACCCATCACAAAGCGGGGGGCGGTGGTCTTCTGTCGAGAGATGGTAGCAAATGGGAGATAGAAGCTAAAAGCATAGCACGCATGCCTTGGCGGTTTTACAATTTGTGAATAAAAAATGTAGCGCGATCCGAAACTTTCTGCAAGAGTAGAGGAGAGGACATATTAAAACCGCCAATAGCTATCGATTTGCGACGGATAAGTTTAGACGTGGTGTCGAGACGCAAAAAACATAATTCAATAAATTCAATCAGCTCTTTGCTTGTTTGTGCGTCAAACAAATAATCGCGTAATTAAATTATTCATTATACATAATACAAAATGAGAGGTGATTAAATTTGCTAACGATCAAGTTCAAGCGAGGGTTATATTTAATCAAAGCTTCTTATGCAGTTTTTTTTCCTCCATCAACAACGTAATTACTTTATCCTCCAACCTTTGAGTTTGCAAGAACCCAGCAAGTGTAACACGGGGCGAAAATAATCATAAAGCAGATATGTCAAAAGGCTAAACATATCAATCGCGTGTCAAAGAGATCGGAGAGACACGGAAGATCTATGAAAACATGACAATTTCGGCAAAGGAGGAAAATCCAATGGAACAGCGCAAACAATGCCGCGCGCGAACACAAACGCAACAATGCGAACAAACTGCGGTGGCGGCGGGGGCGACGGCAATCATATTAAATAAGTAGAGCACGATCGCAAACATGTCCGCGTACGCAGAGAGGCGGCACAAACAATGCACGTTAACAAACAGCAATTCACGCGCACGAGCGTAGGTATATGCGACGATGAAAAAGCGACTACTACTGCAAATGTAAATTAATAATTTATGCCTCCTGACCACATACATATAACGCGTGCCTCTCGCAAACTGCTCGCTCACGCACTGTGGTGGCGGCGCCGGGCGTATACGAGTATTTATTTATTTGTATTTCGCGGCTCTTCCGCTTCATGCATAATGCTTCCGAATAAATAAATACGCCCATAAAGGAGTCCACCCCTTGCGCATACATGAAATTCGAATATGAGAAACGTGAAAGGGTTGCTCCAGCTTTACACGAAATCGTAAATCGATTGATGCATAAATAATACTCAATTGTGGTTGTTTATGAATAAAGCCATTACGTAGTAAATATTGCATCCTCGTAGTGGGTGAAAATTTGCAATAATAATGTAGATAAATTTCAAAACTTGGAATATAATTAAAATCAATGCCAAGGCTATTTGTATTCAATTAATATCTTTTTTCATCACGGCTCTTCACTTGAACAATATGCGAGGCTATTTATTTAATCTACCAATGTTCGTTTTCATTATCATGATCATGGTCTTTCGCATTTCACGTGTGCACTACTACTGCTCGTCTTTTCGTTCGTCGCTTGTCTTGCCGATTGTCGCATTCATCGAATTGTTTCTATTTTCATACACCCACAGCCATACCAGTGGCGTTGTTCTATTTCAAGGCATCGTCGTTGTTGCGCCACGGATGAAACGTGTTGCTATCTGTTTGTTTGTTTTGTGCCTACGTCTCCGCTACCCCGCGCGCCCCATCCTTCATGTACCCGTGAAATCATCACCGTATGTGCGTGATTGTTAGAAGATGTCACATCCAAGTGCAAGAGGCGCAATGGTAATGTAAATTGTCGTTCACCGGGTGCACTAGCAAACACCAAGCAGGGATTGCTTAAAATTAAATACCAACGAGATAAAATTTCGCCCAACACCCACTGAGGGTGGCAATGTTGTGATAGGAAGCAATCACAATCGGACTTGAGTGACGGCGCAAACAATTATTGCTTGACGCGCCACAGTCGTCCCAGGAGCTGAATAGGAAACGAATGCAACACCAGACACGTCCCTGTTGGAACTCTGCATCAACTATTGCTATATTGTTGACTGTGAACAGTTTCAAGGGCAGGTTATTTTTCTATTTTAGTTTGTATTCGTTCGTTATAAATGATGCAGGTACTTATATTCATTCATATTGTGTATTATTTAGTGTTTCTACTAATGGATTTCTTCTATTAGCTGTTATTCATTTTTACGGCAAAACTTCTTTACTAAAAGTAATTTTTAGACATTCCTATTCTGAAGCCGCGGTGGTGGATTATTTATTGTCGACGCATTTCAATTATCCCTCTAATGCAGAGCCATAGCGATTCAAGAATAAGAGAATGGTTCTTGGGAGATGATGGGGATGAAAATGAGCACTATGAAAATACGTAGCATGATGTGTAAGATAGTACTGCATCGTTATTTTTGATGGGAAGTCCGGATTATAGCAATATTGCAAATGAATTTAACTATCACTTTCAAAGCAACTTAAATATCATTTAAGATTCGAGAGAAATGGCTATTTGCAGGCCATAAATACATAATCATGAATCATTCATCGTCGATATATTTTGCTCGAAAATTGTAGATGAAAGAAAATTGCATTTAATTGAGGATATATTACAGGTAGCACGTGTTCCCCTCTCAGCCTCAACATGAAGATAGAGAACATAGATCAAAAGCATCACCCGCATCTCACAATTTCACGTCCACCAGCACTCTTATATGATATGTTACCAGACTGCACGATAAATATTCATTATTCGCACCTCGAGATGCATCGGACCGCACGCGCTGAGATGCATTGCGCTAAATATATTTTAAGATGCACGTTGCCTGCATTCAACTGACACCAGAGACACCGCATCAAGCCGGCGCCATAAATATTGCGGCATTTTTTAGCAACGACCTGAAAATATTGACCGAACAACTTTCGGCGCTCCACATTTGGGAATAAATATTGCTAGCGCATATGCGTATGGAGTAGGTGCGTTCGAATATATTTAACCAACGCTTAATACACTCAATGGCGGGCGCAAACTTTTCCACTTAACCATTTTCAATCCATAGTCGACGCGGGCGCGCTAGAAAAAGTTTGCGCCATCATTTATATGTACGCTCATGTTCGCTTATTCCGACCACGTTTAGGGAGAGATTGGCACTCGTTATATAAATACGCTTTTGTGCGACCTCCTCCCCAACCATGAGAGAGCCAGACGGAGTGAGTGCGTATTCGCGAATCAATTAGAAAAATTTCCATTAAACTTTATATTATACTTTATATGATATACATAAGCGATGCCGCCAGTCGGCCATTTACACAAATAGCCGAAGAAATTCAATCAAAATGTATACGTTGTAATGCAATTATACGGATTATTGCCACCTGGTGGGTTTCAACGTTTATGGGATTTATATTGTTGATTATACGACAAATATCCAATTTTGGTCGCAATTTATATGATTCTTTTAAATTTAATTAAATCCAGGTTGTGCAATTGTCCAATAAGTAAAAGAATTTCCCTCACACTTTTCGCTTAGGTGGGATATGCTACCAATTACTCGAATGATCATCAAAGCATTAAGGCTGGTAATTGCTGGAATTGCTTGCACTTAAATTCCACAAGCCTGATGCACATTTCACGTTTGCATGCTCAGACAAAAAGTAGATATACTGAGCGCTCGTAATGATTATTGTGTAACTATCATGAAATGTACACTAAATAAATCTACCAGAGATTATAAATCTATCAGAGAGATTAATTTATCACGGCAATAATAATGCCTAATAAATATATACCTTAAAACAATGATCATACTGTTATCGCCCTGAATGTGCAATCTCAACGCTATTAAACAGTTAGATACCAGAGATAGTTTCAGCAGTGCCATGATATCGAGATGAAAATGTACCCACTACGCAAAAGAAAAAGTCAGTTGCAACCGCAACGTACGCAACGCGTTCCGAAAGGTAGCACGGGCATAAAAAACAAGCAGTACTTTCGTAAATTAAAACGGCACGAAGCGGAAAAACTGCGCATGAAGCCCAGCGACTCGACTAGACGGAAAGCAGTCGCGCTTGGATAGCGGCGTCGCAATCTGGAAGGGTATCCACCATTGCGCCCTTTAATAGCTCTTATGGTGAGGGTAATGGCTAATGGTCGGGCAGGAAGAAAGCAGCATCCAGCCGCTCAACTACTGCCTATTTACTGCATACTACCGTCGTATAAACGGGGCGACACTTCAAAGGTCTAGAAACATCATAACGGCAAATACTAAAATAACAATTAAACTATTGTACAAATATAATTACCGCAACAGAGAATTTGCGCACAAAACAAATAGGTTTCTAAAATTAGTGATGAGTGGCAGGAATAGTGTTAATTTCCTTTCGGTTACGATAATGCTGATCACCCACACGTGCCGTGAATTAAAATGCAACGCCATAATTTCACCGCGCGCCGCACGTATTCGAAATGGTCAAGCGAAGCAAGAAGAAACCGCAGCGGGTCGGAAATGAATTTGCGCACGCGAAAATATTTCAACCAACTATGAAGCATTAATAAACGGTAAACGAAAACAATAATAAAAAAAACCAAGTTCATAGATGAGCGTTCCAACACGTTTGCTGATACCAAACGGATTCATTTCAACAATTGCTCGCAATGGAACATACCTAGGTAATTTAAAATAATACGCGCTCGCGCGTTTCGATAAATCATATGCGGAGTTGTACGTTGTACGAGTAGTGTGCTTACAATCGAATGTAATGCGCATTCGAAATTATTCTACAGCCGACAATTTAACCGTTTCAACACCGTATCGCGAACGCTATCAAATTAAATCTCGGCGCATATAAATTACAAATAACTAAATGGCAAACCTAATATTACTCGCATACTATTCATATTTAGCTATTTATAAATATAGTGAGTTGGTTTAAATAAAAAATCAATGAAAGGGCGAGAAATATTGATGATTCTTCCGGAAACCACACTGGGTATAGGTTTATGAAACATCTCAAATGGAAACATTACACATGGTTCGATATCACCTATAAAGTGATTAACGTTAAGGCGTACGCCGAGCCGGAAAGCGCCTCCATAAAGTACACGGTTATTTATTATACGTTCTTGTAGATGTGTGAAATGTGTACGAACACACATTTGAATTGTGTGTTGGTGTGTTGAAAGTAAGTAGCGCGTGGTAAATCCTAATGCGAATGCATGTAGCATAGTGCAGGAATGCTATTAATACAATTACCTGGTGACCACCACCATAGCTTCATCCAATTGCGCGCGCGGCAACAACTTGCGCACTGAATACTAGATGCGTATACCGACAACAAATATGTAACATACACGCTATAATATTCATACACCCTCCGACGTCTAATAGTTACGCGCGTTGTGTATGCACAATAAACACACGATCGAATGATAATTATTATGCGGCGCGCGTCATCGCTGCGTAGGATATTTTCATAACGGAACTGAAGTGTCGTCGCGTTTATAATAATATCAATTAACAGGATACGAATGGAAACTGCTAAAGGACAAATAAACCAAGCAGTGAAATTATGAGCAATTCCAATCAACAAGATCAATCAAATGGTACATGATATTGTTGAGTGGATTATGCCACCCAACCCACCAATTGAACTTCAACGACAATCGCGAATTAACAATCGGGGAACACACGCGTGCGATATGAATGGCATACATAGCAATGCATCAAATCGCCCAACAATTGTAATCGTGATGATAGCATTTAAATCTCTGGGAGCGCACGCGTATTGTTATATTACGCTGCGTCCGCTGAAAGAGACAGCGGGGCCGCCCGCGTGCTGCAACCTAATCGCTTCCGGCGGTCGTTTGCGAACAATCATCATCGCGCCCCCGAAGGTACGATTGTATCGCCATCGCATATGTGGGCGCTAAAAATGTCCGCAGTGGAAAACTTTGGAGATTGATAATTCGATCATTACGAACGCATTAATTCTCCATTAATGCTGTCAACTCAACTGCATAACAACTGTGATGGATGCCAGTGCAACGGCGTGAGAAGAGTGAAATTAAATAATAACTATAATATGACATTTACCTTCAACGAAAAAACAATTACAGAAACGCAACAGTTCTGCCAGCGATGAGGTGAGTGTGCATGCACGATCCACGCACGCTTCGCATTGCTGCGCGCATCCGATGCAGCCGCCCAAATATTGCATTGCCAAGTTATCGGGGGTGGTTGCATAAAAGAGTCTGTCTACATCCTTTCACGCACAGTGCAAAAATACGCCCGCGTTTTAATCACAACACTCCGATAGACAAATTTGTATGTATGTACTACGAAAAACTACACTACGGGGATGGGTGATACACATTCACAACGAAACGGCACGAGATACCTTTGAAGCAAGTACAACCCATGATGTAGCCCATCATTGATGACGGACGGGGTGGTACGCCCGTCACGACGACCAATCCCACTCGGCTCTTCAAAGTTTTTTTTATCACACAGCTTTGTTAATTTTCTTCACGAATTAATCCACGAACGCAAAACCAAGTCCAGTCACTCACACCTAATAATAGTAGTAATATAGCACCTTTAAGCTGCTGAAGTCTAGTCCACCACCAGCAATAACTGTTTTTGTTGCTAGTTTGGGCGATTTGAACGCATTCATAATACGACCACGAATGAATGGAAGCGTAACCGGTAACTATCGACACGGCGGTCGTCGACGGCCGCACTCACTCCTTCCTTCCTGCCGACCGCAGCGGCACCAGTGGCATTCTATATACTTTTTTTCACACTTAAACCGGAAACGAAATTAAGCGCTATTGAGACTCCGAGGCACTCGCGATATGCAAGAACAAAACAAACACTAACCCCGGTGGTATGGTGCAACCGCGCCTATTGTGGAAATGTTTTGCCATGCGCCCCACTAATTAATCAGCGGCAGGCCCACCTCATCGTGAAGGCACACACATCACCGCAACATCGGAGGAAGAGAACGCGTTTGATGAGGATTATCGAAATCGATCGCGACTGCAATTGCGGCTGCGGCGGCGATTAGTTACGCAGCGAAGGATGTGCTGCAAGGCGCCGGCGGCCTGCAGGTGCTGCAGCCAGAGGAAGAGCGACGGCGACGCCGACGGTGGGCGCACTTGACGGGCATCTCTGCCGCTGCCTCCTCCGCCTCCGCGTCGTCGTCGTGGTGTCGTCGTGCGGAGGCATGCGACTTTTTCGTCGCGAGTATGCGCGGAAACACAATGTTAATGACTAGCGCGCGCAATCAAAGCGAAACGATAATGAACCAGCCGCACGCGAAACGTTTTTGTGTGGATGCGACGGCGAGACGCGGGGTTGGTGTACACACGGGGGTGGTGGTGCTGCTGCCCGTGCGAACGCCGGACTAACACAAACGGCGGCGGCAGCGGATGGTCGCGGCCGGGGGTGGCACAGTGGTGCGCTGCCATCGCCACTGCTGCCGCCACCCCCTAGCACCGATGACGGCGGCGGCAGTGCGACGCCTGGCGGCGGTACTACGCAAACATCGTCTAGACTCAGGGGTGCAAAACGCACCCCTTATCCGTTCAGACTTCTCTACCAGCGTTGGCAACCCTATCTTGAGCGCACAACCGCTCCATTGGAACAAACAAAGACATAAAATAGTCAACGTGGAAACACAGAAGGAGAGAAAATTGTACTGTTGCCAAAATGCGCAGAGAAAAACAACACATGGAGCAAGAGGAAGAAGAAGAAGATATAACCGACTATAAATCACGTTCGCGAAACAAAGGTGTATGTGTGCGCTGGCACTATTCTTAGTTTGCTGTGTGCGTTTTTTGTGTGCGATTGTAGTCGATGGCCGGAATTCGGGAATTGTATCTGGAATGTTATTTTTCATCGGATCTTCCTCGCAAGTTTGACTGGCGCCGAGGAGGGATTATCAATCATGTCTCGTTGTTTAGCGTCCGTGCCACTTTGCGTTTGGACTGAATATGCGCCTATGTTTTGCAGAGCATAATAAAGTTAAGGGACGCATCGACAGGAATGCGTGGGTATTCATTGTTGACGAATGAATCTGTCATATCTCATTGAAACCATTAAACTTTCACCCTTTCTTTTTTGTTCACGCCAGTACTTAAACGATCTTTGCGTGGATATAAAATTCTACCGATTAAATTTGTGCCAAACTAAAACAGCTTGCAGCATAAAGAAAACTCAACGGTCATAAAATAACCCTCTGCCAACAAACTGCAGGTTTTATTTTCCGGCAAACTTCTTGCATTTCTATTTTATGATCGGCTAGTAGTCGTTTTTCCGTGATAACACGTGAAAAGTGACCTTCCCCAAAGTTCTGCTTTAATAGTTTCCCATGACGATCCCTTTTCTATCTCAAATTCAGATAATTCAAACGTCTGCAAAATTACTACCGTTTTAAATATTCTAGTAGATGTAAACGGATCCTTTGCTTTCAAACTTTCAAACAATTTGGCGCCGTTTGAAAGCAACATGGCGCGTGGTGTGTGTTGGGTTGCCTATCATACAACCCCATTCGCGCGGAAATTTTTAAATAAAAATTGCAATCACTCACCGTTCGTGGCATTATTGTTATCGTTCGCCTGCTTGTTAAACTGCGCATTCTGCATCAGTTGCTGCTGGAGTAGCGAGTGCTGGAAGTGCGAGTAGGGCGGCAGCGAAGGATATGCGGGTGGTGGTCCTTGTGGACTGTGCTGTTGTTGTTGCGATTGTTGCTGTTGCTGCCCATAGTACGATTGCTGTTGCTGCTGCTGCTGCTGCTGCTGAAACGTTGACCCCAGTTGCTGCTGCTGCTGCTGCTGTTGTTGTTGTTGTTGGGAATATTTTGGGTAGCTTGCCGTCGTCGTGGTTGAAGCCGTCGAATTGAGCGACGACAGATTCGGATACAGTTGTGACGGAATCGGCTCACCTAAAACATAATGAATTAATTACGAATTACATAGATTAAAATTAGTAGGAAGAAACTGAGTAGAACCATTATTACCTGGCTCGGATATCGGCGTGAATGGATTCTCCGGTAACAGAATACCCTTCTGGACAAGTTCGTCACGATTGGCTCGGACCGAAATCTTACGTTCTAGCGCTGAAACAATAAACAAACAGAAATCAGCACTGGGCATTTGTAACTTTCTACGAAGAAAAAGTTCTACATCCATTCTAATGTTATAAATAATAAAAAAGGGTAAGAAACACAACAAGCAAGGATATAAAAAGTATTGAATAGAAAGAAAACTGAGAGCGCAACAACAAACACAAAAGTGCGAAGGAATTTGTAGTTGAAAATCTATGGAAAACATGCATTGAATGGCTACGTACTTCGTGACACCGCCTCCAACTTGTCCGACTTTTTTTTCCTCTTCCACTTCCAGGGCTTGAAGAAT
>JARJDR010008904.1:0-30913 GCA_030264135.1 Myllaena sp. GC000078 | reverse complement strand
GGTCGGCAAACCATGGCTCGCGAGCCATTTGTGGCTCTTTGCGAAACTTTTGTGGCTCTTTCAATGTGCTGGGTCAAAAAAAACAACCAACTGAAAATATATAGAACATACCTCCCCCCACCCCTCCGCTCAAACAAAATCTGGCTCTCCGTATCAAATTTCAACACTGTTTTACCGATATTTGGCTCTTTGGATCAATGACTTTGCCGACCCCTGTCCTAGGGGAAAAACCACCCCACTGATTCACACCCATTCCAAGGAGTATGTTTTTCGGATGCACCAATGCACTCTATCTAAGAGAAGATGAGGGGCACTTGCGGGAAGCGAAATTTAATGTGGGAATTTGTCTGTTTGTAGAAATCGAGCTTCAGCAAGTTTGATGCGCTGCAGAAGAAGAACGTGCTGCACGTGCGCTCCACGGACAGCTCCAAGACTCAGGAGAAATTCAATGTGAGTGCTATTTTGATCAAGTTTAGTCCAATATCCATAAAATCATTTCATCTCATTTAGTCTGATCATGAAGAAGATCATGTAAGCCTTCGAACCATCTTAGTACTAACTTAGACTTTGCGAGAGGGAGATTGTAATTGGGTGGTTTTTTTTTGACAGGGGAATCAAGCAGACACCTCGAATTGCAAGTCATGCGGCAAAGTAGTCTTTCAGATGGAGCAGATGAAAGCGGAGCGTTCGATGTGGCACAAGAACTGCTTCCGTTGCATGGAGTGCAATAAACAATTAACGTAATTATCGCAAAGCCCAGCAATGAGATTGAGGAGTAAATAGATTGGTGTTTACAGGGTGGACACGTATCAAAGCCACGAAGGCACCCTGTACTGCAAACCCCACTTCAAGGCCCTCTTCTCGCCGAAAGCGGTCGAAGAAGACAATACTGCGCGTAAGTGTTTCCCCTTTGCAGATAACTTGCTTTCAAGAGATTATGATGTTGATGATTCTTTTCATTTTTATCGACGATGTGTCTCCTCCCCTATCGATCAACCCCCGTCAATAGCGAAACCGCGCAAGCACGAGCTCATCATACGCGAAAACCAGCCGGAAGAGCTGCCACCGGATGTGGTCAGAGGTCAGCCCTTTTGCCACCCTATCCCCCGTCCCTCCACACACATCGGCCATTCATTCACAATCGCACCGCCCACCGAATTAATAAGAGCCCCCTATCTAACTAACGGGTGTTTTGTTGTTGTTGTGCAATTTTGTAAATACGCTTTGTTTCCAATTACCGGCGCCGTTTGAAGCAACTTGCCTTAATGCGGTTCTCTTATTGTAGCGAGCGACAAACCCGACTTGGGCCTCGAGGAACTGCACTCGCTCAACGTCAAGGAGCGCTTCCAGGTGTTTGAGCAGCACACGGAGGAGGAGCACCAGCTGCACCAGTTGGATAGGTCGGCGTCGGGCGTGAAGCGCTCCTCGTCAATTCTGTCGAAACTGGCGCGCTTCCAGGCGAAGGGTATGGATATTGGCGTTGGCGACGAGAGTCTCAATGGGATACCCATCGAGGAGAGCTCCACGGAGGAGGAGCGCGAGCTGGACGAGGACGAGGATGAGGATGCGGACTTGGTGCGTGCGAAGCGCGTGCAGCGCGAAAAGCCCTTCCACTTTACGGGCATGTCCGACGTGAAGAGCAAGTGGGAGAATGGCGAGCCGAATGGGCGCGATGAGCGTCGTGAGGAGCGCAAGCAGGAGATTCAGAATATTCGAAATCGTCTGTTTATGGTAAGCATTGCTTAAGCCTTAAGGGTTTGAATAACCGGAAGGGGATTCGTTTTCAGGGTAAGCAAGGCAAGATGAAGGAGATGTATCAGCAGGCGGTGATGGAGTCGGAGAGCGGCGCGAATGTGAAGCGCACGGAGCAGATTGAGGTGACCGACACGCGCTCGCTGAAGGAGCGCTTTGAGAAGGGCGGCGGTGAACTGGAACTGGATCGAGCGGTGCGCGCCAGCAACGAGGAGGAGGAGGTCTTTGAGAGCGCCATCAGCAAGAAATCGCGGTCGTTGTTTAAAGAGTTGGATGCGAATGCCACCAAGTCGCCGTCGCTGATGCCCACGAAAAGTTCTAGCAAGGTAAGCAAAATTAAGTTTGCGTTTTTCTTGGCATTCGATCCACTGTAAGGGAATTGCTCTGACAATGTGCGCGTGGGAAACTATAGATTTTCAATCGGCAAATGTCTAATACCACATCGAGCGAAGAGGTGGTCAAAGCCGATGCGTTCGTAGAGGAGGCCACCGTGGAGACGGCCGACATACAGCAGCGCTTCAAGTTCTTCGAGACGTATAAGGCGCCCGAGAGGGAGCGCAGACGCTTCCGGATCACGCCACCGCGCGACGGTCAAGTCAAGGTCCGCGTGTTAACCATCACCACCAAAATAATGGGTTGCCATCACCATCACTAATTGAACGCCACCCTAACTAACCGTGTTTTCATGTGATGCAAACTAATCCCATTCTCAGCTTCTTCATGTTGTTCATAACAAACTGTCCACATTGCAAAAGTTAACAAATTGGGTATCATTTCAGATGGAAAGTCCCGACCGAGAGGTCTACCGCGATCCGGATGTGATACGCGCCGAAGAGGCAATGCCACCCGCCGAAGACTCGGTGGTCGCTGTCAAGACGCAGACGGCTAAGAAAATGCTCAACAAGTTCAGGCAGATGGAGGAGGATTCCGGCAAGGAGCACGTGCCGATGGGACCGAAGCCGCTCAAACGGTTCACGCCGCCGCCGGAGCCGATACGCTCCGAGTCGGATTCGGAGGAGGAGGAGGAGGACGTCTCCGACGAGGCGGACGAGGAGTCCGACGCCGACCAGCCGGATGCTATTCATATGGGCGATAATGATCTGCTGGAGGCGCAAAAGGCGGCGCGCGCCAAGCAATTGCGCGCGAAATTCGAAAAGTGGGAGGCGAACGAGATTCGACGCGAGCAGAACAACAGTTCTGTGAACATTGTGGAGGAGTTTGGCGAAGAGCAGTCTCAGATTGAATCCACCAAGTCGTAAGTCTCCTTTTTTTCTTTTTGTAATAGTCCATATTCTGCCGTTCACCAATTAGGGTTTATAGGGCTTATATATATACTAAAGGAATTTGAAAAGTCCGTGCAAAAATGAGAACCTCTCGAGTCCAAGTCTGAATAGTAGTCATTGGTTTTCTCAATCACCTCCTCGTTTGTATAAAATTCCCATCAGCTTCAAATCAGGGAAGCTGCGAATTCATAGCCTTACCACCAGCAGAGCGGAGTAGTCCGAAGGAGCCAAAAGTCTGAAGAATATCCCTTTGCCAAAAATTATTTGAGCTTTTACGACCTCAGCCCGTTCAACTCCTACTGATCGTGTAGAATTGTAGCAAATCCAGATTCTAAGGAACTACCTGCTCCTTTTACGATAGGTAACCGCAATAAAGCTGACCTTTTCGGCCAGAAAAATATGCAACGGGTGCTATAAATTCGCCAGAAAGGTCAGGTTTATTCCGGCTGGCCTACAGCTACGCAAACCAGCTTCCAACAATCTTCGTGCGACAGTCTTCCGAGAGCACTGCACTTCTGCTTCCGCAGCGACTTCTTGCATCCGCAAAAACGGATTATTAATCGCGGTCGCGATACCGAAACTAAGACTTACACTTGCTCTGTTGCCCGAAAGGGCTTATAAGTGAGGCAGAAATAAACTCGCAGAAACTATTGTGGGTGGAAGATAGGTACGACTGCTTCCTGAAACAAAAGAAATAACAAAGGTTTAATTTGGTTTGTAGATTAAGAGCACGCTTCGAATCAATGAACGGCGAGAAGCGCGACGAGCCCAAGACTCCACGGCCGAAGGTGAACCGTTTCGTGGTGAGTAGACAATTCAATTCATAGTAATATTGTTTCGCTAGTATATCGTTAATATTCATTGAATCACTGTTATTATTATTTTTTTAATTCTAAGTTGGTGTTTTTTACCATGTGTGGCGCACGTTTAATTTTGTTAACGCTCATATGATTTATTTATTCATTCATTTGATTATAATTTCGATTAATTCTCTTAATTATTATTATTTTTGCTCTCTTGCTCTTTGTCTCTATCTCTCCCTACGTTAGATGTGGCCTGAAGTGACTAAATTTGTTTAATTCTGCAAATAACGTTTATTTTTTGATCATTTGGTGGAAGGAAGATTGATGATGGAACTGATTGCAAAAAATATTTCTCTGCATCTCTTTCTCTCTCTCTTCCAGTAACGAAATTTCGGCGACACAGAACAAGCCAAGCACACGTATCGCACACGCAAGCAAGTTACGCACGCACGCAGCTGCTGCGCTCAGACTGGCTGCCAATATCGAAGGTCCTTAAATCAATCTCGAATATTATAGGAGTAGTAATGACAAAGTGAAGATTGCTTGACCATGCACAACAAAAAAATCGACTAGTATCCATGGTCCTAGCTAAATATCGTGTGCTAAAAGTCAAAGAAACAAAATCTGAAATCTAAAGCACTACTTTCAGTAGACTAGGGATATAGTATTCTGATTAGCGTTTAGCCTAATAATACCTGCCCTGAGTTTGTTTATTGCAATTGCGCGCTAAGATACAAACACGTATTTTCGATATGCAAAACGAACGCAAAACTTTTGTTTTCGGTGCAATAATTTACATACGAATAATTGAAATCTCTATCTCTACTCGTAATACTCGTAATCGTCTCACATACAATCATTGTATCATCTCTGTAGTGTACTTAACGTATATAACCATTCGTGAATGTCATATGTAAATAACTAGGCGAAAGTAGGATGAAGACGGCGTATAAGACTCGAAAAAAAGGAACCAAACAATTATGCATCATGTGTTGAAAACAAGAAAAAGAAACAGTTGCAATTTTACTCATTTACAACTCGTTTTTGGATTAATACTCGAAACTTTTAAATCGTATCAATTGTTGTATAATTATTAAGAGCTCTTTATTGTTTTCTTTTTGTAATTGCATCTATTTAGAGGTTGAAATTCTAGAGTTAATATGTAGGAAGGGCACAAAAACCGAGCGACTGATTGACCACTGGCAATTTATATATAATACGGAGCGAAATTTAAACGAACATTTCTAGCAACTAAAGCCTTAGGGATATAATCAATTTAGTCGGGTGTTTGACTTCCTTTCTAATCGTGCCAATATTTGTTTATTCTCGCAGCTGGCGAACAATAATGCTGCTTCTTTGAAACTGTGTTTTTTTAAATTTTCTAAGCTAAAATTGATATACATATAGGTATTGATATATATTATTAATAGATGGGAATTGAATATTTATTGCAGTTTCGCGAATATGATATTACTATTATGATTATGATTATGATTACGATACGGACAAAGAATGCCAAAACGGGGACGTCAAACGTCTCATTTTATTCTAATTAAGTGATGATATGGTAACCTATTGCGTTTTCGTTTTCTTGCAAATTTCTTCTCGTCAACGAAAAGCGGGGAGGCGTATTCGATGTGTTTTTATATAAATATTATCGCAAAGTAGCTCTAATTGTAATGTGACATTACATATGCAATTCATATTATGCCTAAAATATGTTTATTATATATAATTATGTTTATATATTACGATTATGATTATATTGATGATATTTGAATATGTTAAAGTGAATTATAAATGAATGAATAAATAAATAACAGCGTGATAACGAGAGAACAAGAGACAAGCGTAGCACAAAATTTAGGGAACACTGACTGCGAGTACTGTGATTTGGTGGTAATGCAATTGTATGTGTCTAGCCGGCGAGGACACCATTGGCGGATGCCTGCCTGGAGTGCAAACAGCGCGTCTACCCTTTGGAGAAGATCTCCGTGCACGGCGCCGTCTACCACAAGAAGTGCTTCAAGTGTATGGAGTGTCACAGGATCTTAAGGTACGTCCACCAACTTTGCTCTCAGTTTTGGATTAGTAGTGAAATGGTTTGTTCGTCCAGAATGGACTCGTACTCGTACAACCAAGGCCGGCTCTACTGCACGACGCATTTTAAGCGTCTGTTTATCACGAAAGGGAATTACGATACGGCTTTTGGGCTCGAACAGCACAAGGAGAAGTGGAACACTTCGGTGGCTTGAGACGAACGTACTTAGAGAAAGGACATTGCGCTTACACCCCCTCGCTCTTTATCCGGTTTATTCCGCGGCACGCAGGCAAAAAGAAACCCTCTTGTGATTGATATCTGATATCATTTGATCTGCGGAGTGATTTCCAAACGACGGTAATTCACAGCATCCTTTGCGATATAAAATTCTTTAGTCAGTGCTTACTTACTTGTTTTGTTTTATGTTTGATTAGTCCAAATTTACAGTCAATTGACTTTTTATCTAAGATATGATACTTTTAAGCATGTAGCATGTATGTACTATGTTTTGTGTTAGTTTTAAAAGCGTGCAAATGAGTCATTGATAAGTTTTAATTAATAAACCATTGCAATATTCGGTCTACCATACATCCTATGAGTTTTGCTCCCTGGCAAATGGACCGCAACTTGCGGTAGACAAAGGGTGGAATCGATTAAAACTTTGTAATTAAAACGTCGACGGTGCGCTCATTAGTTTTGGGCGCCCAGATAACTGATACCGACAGGCGATAAGCGGATGTGCGCAAACTTTGAAATTGATGATAAAACTATAATAACTGTACGAGAAAAATGGAAAGAATGTTGTTCCATGTTTCATGTTCCACCACGTGAGGATATCGATCGCTTTTCTTCCCCCACTCTTAGTTGGGACGAACTTATCATGATTTTCCGCATTTCCATCGCATTTCAACCCTTGCGCTCGTCCATGGTTGTTGCTATTGCGTGCTCTGTCGTCTCTGCGGGTGGTACGCGGAAGAAGGAAGAAGGAAGTGATTACATAGAATACAAATCGTTGCAAATCGTGTGCCGCTTAACGCGGAACGCATTTACATTTCATCGACGGATGTGCGTGCTCCAATTATTCTTCCCGAAAACCCACCAGTGTTTACAATAGCGAGGTGGAATTTTTATACAAACACTTTCCGCACGCGCAATGATCACGTGAAAAGCATGTTGGTGGGCGTTGGTGCGCAACACATGTGAGAGCCACGACCGAAGAGAAGAACTCCAGCAAGGGACATGGATTACATCCGCGAGTTTGATATCCAACTGGATAAGGAGCACTACTACGCCGGCGAGCAGATTGAGGGCACCGTCATCCTCAATACGGTCGAGAATTTCAAATTGCGATGTAAGGTCTAACAATAAGGAAGGTTGTTGGCTAAAAGGGAAAAGGGCTTTTTTTGTAGCTATCCGCGTGATTTTGCGAGGCAAGGCGCACGTGGAATGGAAGGTGCTGCTCTCGGGCGAACGACGCACGGTAAGATTCTTTGGCGTTTTTTTTTCGCGTGTTTTGACTGGTGTTTTGTTCAGGTAAAAGACGATCAATACTTCATCGACGAACGCCAGGTGATTTGGGGTGAGAAGAACCTCACCACCACCATCCCGATTCTACCGCGCGGCCTGCACAAGTTCCCGTTTCGTTTCGCGCTGCCCGAGAGCGCGCTGCCGTGCTCCTTCGAGAGCAAACCGTGCTGCGTGCGCTACTACGTCAAGGTCACCGTCGACGTGCCCTACGCGAGCCCTCCGCAAGGCATGAAGTACTTTACAATCATCGGCCCGCATATCGACTGCATGGAGGAGCAGTATCTCGTAAGCAATGCCTCCCCTAAGAAGGGTTCCTTGTTCTTGGACTAATCGGATGGTTTGCGCAAAGAAACCGCAAGTGCTCGAGGATAGGAAGAGCACGTGCTGCTGGTGCTGCAAGCGCGGCACGCTCAGCTTGCGTTGCGTGCTGGAGCGCTCCGCGTACGTGTGCCGCGAGAGCCTCAAGCTGAAGGCGACCATCGACAACCAGAGCGAGGAGGAGGTGGCGTTGCGTGTGCGCCTCGAGCAGTGCTGCGAGTTTTTCATCGATCGCGGCGTACTCGGCGTGGGCAAGGAGTCCAAGCACTTGGTGTTTGAATACAGGTGCGCCATGAAACGCCTTAGTTGCCCGGCTTTGATTTCGGATTGTTTTTGAAGGGGTAGTCAGGTGAAGCCGAATACGCGCACCAAGTGGGATAGCGCCAACAGCCTGGTGGTGCCGCCGATGCCCACGACGATGGTGGGTATTTGTCGGCTGGCGCAGATCTATTATGTGCTCACGGTGAGCCTGGACTCCAGCAAGGAGCCGGACGTGGTGCATGTTAGCTTTCCCATCACCGTCGCGACAGTGCCTTTTCGGATACCGAATTGCAATCGGCAACCGAACGTCAAATACGGTAATGATTGACGGGTATTTATATTACAACCCCATGCATTATGATGATGGGCTTTGTTTTAGAACACGCGGCTGGACACATCGAAGGCGGTCAGTATATCGGACCGGAATTCCTTCTCGGGCAAGTGTACGATGGTAACGAGCACAATAATCGGTTTGCAAAAGTACACGTCCTGGGGAAATGCTCGATTTTAACCAGTTGTTTTGTAGGGAACCGATTGTCCTGTATAAACCGGTGTACGTGACGGTGGAGAAGGTGGAGCAGGAGCCTCCACCACAGGCGTCGCACACACCACGCTCCAGTAATGCTCACGAGCATTCTACGAAAATAACGCGAATCAAGTGAACCGGATGGTAAGACGCTTATTAACTACGAAATTCAATCGACCTAGCCATTGATTTACCAAAGAATTACAAAGTCGCATTGAATTGAGAGGAGGGACACCAAAGAAAAACAAATAATCGAATATTGTTTACTTGATGCTAACTCATTGTCAGCAACACAAACCGATGATAATAATCTTGAATGGAATCTCTGCACTATATAATGAATTGAGAGAGGACGAAACGAACGCTTCGAAATAACAAACACTTAGGCTTATATTTTAGGGAAATTTAGGCGCGTTTTGCTAATTCAGTCATTTTTTACATTTCGAACAATGGTTTTTCGACAGCCGAAAATTATTTATACCGAATTTTTACGTCTACAATAGATTTTTATATGATCAACATTTAGAGAAGCGATTAAGACGACAAGTATATCATAATAAGAAGTCAAAGAATTGTTACCTGCGGGTTACGATGACGAAGCATAAACACAACACACAACTTTTCGCGTTTAATGCGTTCGCACCACACATGCACTTCGTTTACTTTTATTACACTGCACATAATCGAACGGTTTCAATTTCCTTGTTTCAATCGATGATTGTCAATCGGCGGGAAACTGCGTAAGGTTTCCACAGGAACACACAAAAAACGGGTTTAGTTAGCACAGCACTTTTCACTTCACACACGTTTAAAACGATGAATGTTCTTCGGCGTGGACGAAGCACATTTTGTTTAAGAACGGTTTAGCACATCACAAACACTTTTCTTTAATCGCACTTTTCACACAACGTTCATCGGCGGGAAAACCTCACAGGGTTTCCACAGGGACACACAAACTGGTTTAGCACAGCACATTTTTTTAAGTTGCACTTTTCACTTCACAAACGTTTAAATCGATGAATGTTCTTCGGCGTGGACGACGACACACATTTTGCACAAGAGCACAGAAAGCGGTTTAGCACAAACACTTTTTTTTAATCGCACTTTTCACACAATCATTTTCCACGGACGTTCATCGGCGGGAAAACCTCACGGGGTTTTCACAGGGACACACAAACCGGTTTAACACAGCACTTTTCTTCTTTTAAGTTGCACTTTTCACTTCACAAACGTTTAAAAATGTTCTTCGGCGTGGACGACGACACACATGTTGCACAAGAGCACAGAAAGCGGTTTAGCACAAACACTTTTCGTTAATCGCACTTTTCACACAATCGTTTGCCACGGACGTTCATCGGCGGGAAAACTTCACAAAGATTTACACAAGAACACAGAGTGGTTTAGCACAGCACAACACTTTTTAAATCATCGAACGGAATCGATTTTCACGATCTATACGGAAAAAAACTCGAGACGTGCGATCGGGTGCGCAGCCACCACTCAACTAACTAATCGGCTCACGCCGCTCGGGCTGCGCTGCACTAGGCCCATGGAAAAATACCTAAACCGTTGCCGCCGCGGCCGTTGCGGACGTAGGCGCAACAGTGGGGTGAGACAAACAAGTCTTGGATTGGCTACCTGCGTGCGAGAAGAGCGAGAAGAGTTGTGAAATCGCCGCCACAACGGCGCCGACCGACTACTAGTCTAGCATATTCACAAAAACACGATGCAAAAACGGCGCAATTTTGAAAAACAGGGTCATGTCTGCAAATTCACTCATTCCGCAATCAAATCGGATGAGAAAAACCGCCGAAAAAATCAGCGTAGATAAATAGGACTGAATTATTCAACAAATCAACAAGAATAGCGATGTGAATAATACGCAAACACAAAAGACTTGAATGGAAAATGGTTGCCAAATAATTGATGCTCGCTCAACTTACAATTACACAAAAGAAAATCGTTGAATTCCTGATGAGAACAAGTCAATTTACAGCCAGTTTCATTGGTTAGTCATTTATTGTTAGCATCCCCCCAAAAAGAACCAAATTAGGCGTAAATCAAAGATAACTAACGGTCATCATTGTGTACGTAGATGGAATTAATATGAACTAATTAAATTTAATGGAATAAATGTGAAAATCTATGCGGACGAGGGGGAGACGATTAAACAATGAGCATTTAAAATATTGACGTAATTAGAGAGTATAACTAAACGTTGAATATGACTTAAATTAGATTAGATGTTAAACAAAGAACAAAGTCGATGAATCCCGAAGGAAGCAAAAGGAATTGTACTTACCTACATATTTCAAACTTACCCGTTATGCCCCTTATATACAATTAGTTGATTTAATGTTGATTTTATCATGTTGTGCAAAATATAATAAAGTTTACAAACAAGTATGTATTATATATTCATTATATTCAGTTGTTAATAAATCATATACAAATTCAAGTAATTTTCCAATTTTATTCTGCATTTTTCACCGCGCTTGAATACTAATTGCACACGCGGTGTCATATTGAAAAGAAAAATGCAACCGGCCCTCTCGAGATGCTACCTTTAATCCTTATCCTTAGGGCAATTCACAAACTCGCAGCCCTTCTTGGCGGTCGCCTGCAGCTGCGGAATCGCCTCCTGCACCTGACACTTCTCGTAGTCGCTCAGCTTCCCCATGCCCAGATTCTCCTCCACGCCGCACGGTCCCAAGCGCAGCGGCGTCGCAAAGTAATCGACGCCCTTCTGGCAGTCCGACGCCACAAACGCGCTCTCAATCACGTTCTTCTCGCCGCTCATCCCGCACATCAGCGAGATGGTAAAGCGTGCGCCCGCGTACGCCATCGCCAGCGTTGCCGAGCCAGCGCCCGCCTTCGCCTTCACCACCACCGTGCCGGCGTTCTGCACCTTCTCCGTCAGCATCACCAGCTCCTTCTCGGTAAAGTCCAGCTTTGGCTTGCAGCGGCTGAAGAGCGGAATGATGGACGTGCCGGCATGCCCCCCAATCACCGGCACGCGCACATCCATCGGATTGAGGCACTTCAGCTCCGCCACAAACGTGTTGGCGCGCACCGTGTCCAGCGTGCTCACCCCAAAAATGCGCTGCGCATCGTAGACGCCGCAATTCTTGAACACCTCCGAAGCGATGGGCAGCGTCGAGTTGACCGGATTGGTGATGACGAGAAACATCGCCTTGGGCGCGTATTTCGCCGCCCCAATGGCAATGTCGCGAATGATGGCCGCGTTCGAACCGAAGAGGTCATCGCGCGTCATGCCCGGCTTGCGCGGCATGCCCGCCGGCACGACGATAATGTCGGTGTCGCAGAACGCATCGCACATCTGATCCTCACACTGATGACTTTCGACAAGAGAAACATAGTTAGGCGGCGGAGCAAAGTCTAATCGGGTTCAAAAATAGCAACGTCCTTGATGGGAGTAGTGTATCAAAGTGTAAGCAGTGTGTGCCAGAAATTAACTGCATGGGCGAACCTATTGACTTTATGTGTTGACACCAAACTCAATGTGACATTCACGCATTGATAACAGAGTACTTACCCGGTTACTTTGGCAGGTGTCTCGATATGAGACAGATCGGCGGCCACACCGGGCGTGTGATTAATGTCGTAGAGCCGGAGCTCGCTGATCATGGGACACTGCTTGAGCAGGAGGGCCAACGGCTGGCCAATGCCGCCGGAGGCACCCGCAACAGCCACCTTAAAGTGCTAAAAGGATGATTAAGCAAAGCAAATCAATTAGTACATGTTACTACCGATTCTGAAAATACCAAAAAAAGCCAACAAATCCGAGTATTTTTGGATGATAAAACTCACTGATTATGTAATAGAACCTACGACATGGAAATTGGGAGAGAATGAGGTTTAGAGGACGGTGGAAATTACCTTCTTATGCTTATTCACTTTCTTCGTGGTGCTGAAGCAGCGCACGCAAATCCGCGTGGTGGTGCGAAGGAGCCGGGAGGCGATCATCTTGGCTGGTGTCGAAAAGAAGCTGGAAGACAAGACGATCAACGCGTGAATGCGTGAACACACCGTGAGTGATACTGCGAAAAAAGTGTCTAGCGACGAGCGAACCAAACGAGCGGAGCGAACGTGAACGAACGCACTGGAATCGCTTTTATACTGTGACCTTGTCACCACCGTGCGTGCCTATGCGTGCCTGTCTCAACCTTACTCGGTGGATTTGGTGTATTTGCCTCTCGTTTACTCACCGATTTTTATTGATCGTCACGTGGACAGCGCACGTAGGCTGTTAGAAAAGAGGGGAACAGCAATGAAATTTTGATATTGATTATAGATCACACTCGGATTCTGCAATTTTGATGGGGTAGTGCAAAACTTTCAGAATTATTCGTAATGTGCAAGAGTATGGGGCGGCAATGGGTGAAAAATAGAAAGACGATTAACGACTGTAAATTTGGACGCGTGAGCAGAAAACGAATTTGATAGTGATGACGAGTTTGATAAATGACGGTTTGTAATTCCATAGCACGGTCGTCAAAGGGATGACAAAAAAATGAGAACAAGCTGTTACGCAATGGTTTTGTTATTTGTTATGCCGATAATGAACACTTGAACAATTTAATATTGTCATGGAAATATGCAGAATTTGCGTCAAACACGCGCAGGACATAACTTTGGTGGTAAACCACGTCTTGTTCAACATGGAAAATACATGCATCGAATAGTTACAATATGATTAGGATTGTGATTTATTTGGGTATAAAAAGGGGCACGGGAGTAGCGTTGGCAGTTAACTGGCAACAATGTGGCTTAAGTGTTCTTTCGTTGCGGTGCTGGTGGTGGTTTGTGCCAGCAATGTTTCTGCAGGTAAGTTGAGCTCTTTCACTAGTTCAAGTTGGGACTAAAGTTTCAAATAATTCTAGATTTCGGACTGTTGCGGTACTTAACTGCTTCCGATGGTGGCGCCACCAAAATACGCCATCGACGTGCTACTGATGCTCCGCCGGTCGAGTTCAACCGTGTAGACTGCATTGATCCATGTAAATAATCGATAAATCGCCTAAGTAGACTTAGTTAAAGGTTTTCTTCCCAGGTTATACCCCAGACACCGTTACGGAGTCGCCTGTAACCGAAGTTACTGTACCTGACGGGGGAATCACAGACGTCACTGATGATAATGGGGGAATCACTGAGGATCCAAACCTGGGAATCACCTCAACAACAACGACAACGGAAACTCCCGGTGGTTGCACTTGCCCCATGGTCGAGACTAGAAACACTGAGCTAGCGCTCGGGTTCTACTATGTGCTGATGCAGAACTTTGATAGTCGCACTGCGAGCATCTTCAATCTGGTGTTGTTCAATGCGCTGGATGTTTCCAACACGGATGACCTCTCTGTGCAGGTGCGCATTATCCTCGGTTACCAATCCGGGGATTTGATGGTGGCGCTGAGTGCCTTCCAAGAAGCATTGACAAGCCTTCTGCAAAGAGATGCGCTTATCACAGATGTCCTGAAATATATCCTAGAAGGTCGTATTACAACCGAGGAGGGTGTGGAGATTCTGGCCAACGGTCGAGTACCGAGTAGAGATTTTAACAAAAACAATGCGATTTTGGTGGTGTTGGCTGGGTTGTTGAATATCCGCGCTGATGCACTGGGTGTAGATTTTGAGGTGATTCTGCAGGAGTTGCAGAACAGTATGGATTCGACCATGGAGAACTATTACTTTATGACCGTGGTGGTTATCGTTGGGGATTTGTATCGACGTCGCGATTCGCATGTGGCTTCTGTAGATTTGTACGTTGCGCTGCGCACCAGTACGTTGAATGTCTACTTTTACTATGAGATTGTCTTCACGGAGGGTAATGAATGCGAGGATAAACTTGTATTGCCTGACAGCAGTGAAGACAACACCTTCGACTCTACAGACTTCGGGGGCTCCACGTCGAACAGCAAAGAAAAGTCCAAGGAGAAAAGCAAAGAGAAGTCCAAGGAGAAGAAATCCAAGGAGAAGAAAACCAAGTCTAAAGATTCCCTGCTGAGTAAAACGAAAAGCAAACTGGAAACCAAGTCGAAAAATACCCTGGCGACTAAGACCAAAGAGCAGGCGCAGGCCACTATTGCCAAGGTGAAGACGAGTAATGCCCATGGTCAGAAGAAGAGCAAATCCAAGGACAAGGCAAAGTCCAAGTCGAAGGACAAGAAGACCAAGAGTAAGTCGAAATCTAAATCCAAGGCTAAGACGACGAAAACGAAGAATAACAAGACCAAGGCAAAGACACAGGACAAAACCAAGAACTAAGTCACTGTTTTTTGAGTTAGTACTTAGGTTCATGTTACTTAAGTCCTATATGATATGACTTAAGCTAGTTTTAAGACACAATAGCAAATAAATCGAATGTGCCTTTGTATAAAAAACAAATGGTTTTTTTTAGCGAAACTTGGTATATTTTGGAAACACTTGTACGTAGTACAGAGTACGTGGTACTTAAGTACTTAAGTACGGTTAGTACGTGGTAGAGACGGTGAACAGATAATAGACTTTAATAATGCTCATCAGAGGAATAACTGTTGTGTGATTGATATGGGACGATTGGGTTTACCAACCGGGCAGGAATCGCCAAAAGTGGGCGACAATGCCGACGAGGACCATCGTCAGCGAGTATTCATGCTCCCAGCAGCCTTTACCACATAATTGAATGGTGGGTTCCTGAAAAAAACACCACAAACGTATGTTACCATTTGGTAACCACTTGATAACTACTTGGTAACCACGTCTAAAGCTTATTTTCTGATGGTAACCACGTCTAAAGCTTGTTCTCTTATGGTAACCACATGGTAACCATCTTTAAAGTACACGGACAAAATGTGACATGGTAACCATCAGAAAATTACTCAGTAACTCCCCTTTCTGAAGTGGTTAACTTACCAGCGTACTGCGATTGATACAACTCATATAATTCCTTCGCGGAAAATTGTTGTTCTTCAGTATATAGCAATGCCGACTCTCGTTATAGTCCACTTCAATTGGTGACGGCGTACGCATCGTGTCATTCGGCGGTTTCTCAGCGCACAGCATATTGATAACGAGCAGCAGCATATTCGACGCGCTCACCGGCTGCACGAGAAACGGCCGCCCGCAATCCAGCTTCGAATGATTATACCCGCTTTGCGAGATATTACTCTCCGTGTAGTGAATGAGATGATACAGCCACATCTCCGTATCGCACGGCTCCGGATGCGTCTTATTAATCAACAACCGTTGATCCAGCTCCTTTTCAAAAGCGCGGGACGGCGGTTCGTGATCATCCCCTTCTCCCGGATCCTCCTCCACATTCGAAGCCGTCGGTTCCGGTATAAAGTCGTCATTGGGTAGCGCTACAGTCGCTCGTGCAAAATACCACACAGTGGATACGAACCACCAAAAGATATCCACCAGGTTACGAAACGGCTGTAACCGAAACACACCCTCAGCACTTCAACCTCAACTGCTACCCATCATCTTACTTACATTCGTGAAGAACGAGGCGGGACTAGCAGTAGGAATATTGGGAAAACACGTCGCCTGGTAATCATAGATCCGTGTCTTTGTGTAAATCTTATCAGTAACAAGCTGCTCGAGGATATCCGGTCGGAAATCCCCCAGAAACATTCCAGTGCGCTTCCGGTCATACGCCACAATCACGTAGCCATTATCGTCAACAAGCATACAGTGGAGTTCTTCCGAAGAGCACGTCCGCTTGCAGGGGATGTCGCCGCATTGGCTGGTGATCTTCTGGAAGAGCGCGTGCAGCGCATGATGATACAGCTGAAAACCGACGACACCCACCACCGCTTTCATGCGTTTGTTGTCCTTGACGTCCTCCTTGAAGATGGCATGGCTCGCAGTTACCAACGTTTCCGCTAGTGTTTCTTCGGCAAAGTCCGCGTCGAAAGGCACCGAGTAGACGAAGCTGCGCGGCGCACGATAGTGTTGCTCCACGGCGCGTCGATACCAGATCTCGTCGATGGCGCGAGGGTGTTGGATGTGAAAATGACTGCAAGAGAAACAGCCTAAGACTAAGATCAAACAGGAGCAGAAGATTGTTACGGTTCGGTTTTTGCCGCACGCCCTCCGGTATTCTGCGGGAAGTCTTGCCAACGCGTGAGTCCGCTGTGTGTCGCCAGAAACGCGACGGTGATTCCAAATCGACTGAAGAGGTCGTGTCTGCAAAGGTTACCAAATGGTTACCACCCGCAGAACTACTCCTTTGGTCACCATCTCGGCGTTGCTGCTTTGAAGAGGGTGGTGAAAAAGGGTGCAAATGGTACTGTACCTTGGCATGAACGACATTATTATCCCGATCGGCCTAAATCGGTTGTTTTGAGCAAAGCAATAAAATGGGTGCAGAGTAAAAGTGGGTAAAGACATTTATAAAACTTATGTTACCACTTGCTAACCACATCTACAACTTGTTTTCTTATGGTAACCACATGATAGCCACCTTTAAAGCTTGAATTTTGATGGTAACCAGTTGGTAACCATCTTTAAAGCTTGTATTTTGATGGTAACCAGTTGGTAACCATGTCTAAAGCTCATTTTCAACTGGTAACCTACCCGTTATCCTCCTTATTTGTGGCGCTAATATTCTTATCAAACCACTCCGTCACCTTGGCGTCGTAAAGCACGCGATTGATAAGCGCCCGATCGCAGCTATAGCCGTGACTGTTGTTCCACTTCCAGCCCGGTTCGCTCATCTTGCCGATGAAGTGCAGAAGCTCACCGGCAGGCGTCGGATGATGCTGCTTGCTGTGGTGGTAGCGGCAGTAGTGCCAATCGGGGTGCACCGTCCAGTTTCCAGTGAAGAACTGCGTAATGTTGTTGCTGTGCATCACAAACAGCCGATGCTTGTCCTCTTTGGTCTGCTGGTCGATCTCGTACGCGCCGTAGCGGTCCGGCAGCGCGAGCACGAGCGTGAACGGCGTGTTCTCGATGCCCTTGAAGAAATAGTGCCGCTTGCCAAAAATAATACGATTCTAACAGAAAACCATTCGTTATAAAGTGATTAACAGGCAACAAAGTGAAGAAGTACCATTTCATCCATGTGGTATTTAACACGCGCCTCTTTCTTGCCGGTGGTTTGGTTGACAATGGCGGCGCGCAAATTGATTAGCTCTTGGCTAAACTCACGCGGTTCGGTGTCGTCGTCGAAGAGCTCCAGCTCCATCACATCCACGCGGTTGAAGGACGGCTTCAGAATACCTTGAAACTATCCCCACAAGGATCATCTATATGGTTATAGATCATTTTATTGATTGTTGATCTTACCACTGGCCTTAGATCCGGATGCAATAAAATGTAGCCATTGTTGGTAACGATAAAAACGTAACCGTTGACACCAACCTGTCACAATGTCAAGACAAAAGAACATGAAGAGCGAATACAAAGAAGAGGAAAAGGATTGCTTACACGATATGGCAATAGAAGTCGCTGGATCGTTTCGATCGGAATGTCAGTGCCCGACACGCCAAGCAGATTGGCGATGCGCGTCTGCAAAACACCACATTTACTTAAAATCCCATTCAAGCCCTTAAGCCTATTTCTAGAAACTTAACAATAATAATAATAATCGCATAAGTTCTAAGCTAGAATAAATGGCACACTGGATACGTTCTAAGTAAGATATATCTAGCATAAGTCTTCAAAGATCGTTATGGCCGACAACATGGAGGATATGGAGGACTACCCTAGTGAACGACATCAAGATATGCGAATGTAAGCCTGTTCAAAAACATATCGTCGACTATATATCTAAACCGGACCGGTCTAAGTACGTAGTTCTTTTATAGTATAGACTAGCAATAAGTATTTAGTATGGCTGGAACTAGACTAAAACCAATTGGATAGACTGCGAACGAAACGACGGATCGTCCCAACCCACGTTTTACCTCCTTTGTAACTGTGATCCAGATCTTTTCGTTGATTTGGATTTTCTCTGAAATATTCTGCGGACAACAACAGAAAACACACCCTCAATTTCACGTGCCACCGACTGTAGACGACAGATCTTCCAATCGCGAACTGAGCTGAAAGAGTAGACCCAAGAGGGACCCTGATAACAGAACTTACGGCATTCTGACGTTTGTCGTACACGGGCAGACTCACAGAAGTCATCAGACGATACACCTGGAACTCATCCGCAAAGTCGTCCTTGTTGAAATCCATCTGGAACATACCAACAAACATTCCTGAAGATGTTTTCAGAAAGCTAACAACCATTCCTGAAGAGGTTTTCATCAAACTAACCCTGCGCTGCTGATACAAAAACTTCCTGTCGATAACATCATCGATGAAAAACGAAGTCCGATTGCGGTTCCGTCGATACAGCAGAAACCTATCCCTCTGTTTAACGCGCTCCCTGTTCACCCACAACCAATTGGTCAACTTGGGATCTGTGACATCGGCGTACACTGGACTCCACGTGGGATTCGGTTTGAGCGTCGGATTCAACACCATCGGTCTAGCCATCACCGGCAAGTAGTTCAACACTTGCTCCCTGACTTCCGCGTAGGTGCTCATATGCACATAGTAGCCCTGATTGGCGCACGCCATCCACTTGACCTCCCTCACATCGCTCACCTCCCTGCCAATCAGGTAAGTAAACACTCGCACGGGCATAAACGGTAGATTGCGCCAGTTGTACTCTTTGAAAATCTCCTTGAAGTTGTAGTGCACGCCGTCGGTGACGAGCATAATCGCCTGATTGCATTGTGCGCCTGCAAAACCACTCCGAAAACTGAACGGTTCTGAATAGCAGGGTTTAGGTTTACCTTGACCGGGCTTGTTCTCCCTGTAGTCCTGCAGCAATTCAAAGGCGAGCGTGAGAGCCTCGCTAAAGTTCGCAATGTGTTCGGTTTGGAACGACGTCCAGGCGTCCTTAAACATTCGCACGTTCGCCAGGTTCGCCTGGACGAGATGCCCGTCGAAGCATTCAATCAGCGGCTCGGTGGTGTTGCTGAAAGTGTAGACATTCACGTAGTCGTTATTCCCGAGCGTGTCTAGGATGTTGTTGACGACATGCTTGGCGATCTCGCGCCGCATGCCCGTCATGGAACCGGAGCGGTCGATGAGGATGACCACGTCTTTGGGTGAGGACGCCGCCTCAATAAACCAACTGCGCATACGGCAGTCGTACAAGTCCACTGGTACCTGACTCCAGATCATAGCTACAAACCAGTATAATAAGAAACTGAAAGGTTCTGAAGAAGACCGGTTTACCGGGGTATTGCCGCATGAAACCTGTGGAGCTACCAAAATACTGCCATGAAATGGTCGGGTCGTTCTTGTAGTTATCCTTAAAGCTCTTGTCCAGTTCCTCAGACCATTTAATACCCTTGATTACCTCGGGGGCTAAAGACATTGCAGACATCAAAATGGGGTTTTCTCGGTAGAGTGTAAAGTGGGTCTTACAGCGATCGTAAACGTTGCTCGGCACGTGGACAGCGCTCACGTTCATGTTCACAGGAATATCGTAAAAGTTGGGATTTGGATAAAGAGGTAACCGTCGTCTATCCACCGGTGGTTTCAGACTCGCCATGGGCTCTTGTTCCATTTGCTCCGCGTCTTCTTCAGGATGGTCGCCATCAACATCAACCTCACCTTCAATGTCAACCGCGCCATTGCTCGGTTTGATGATAACATCGTCCTCTTCGTCCTCCTCGTTGTTAACCAGTTCCTCAGGGTCTTCAGAGTCTTCAGGAACGGGTGGAGGCAGTAAGACAGCAGGTGCGGGACGAGTGGAAGTTGTTGAAGATGACGAAGAAGAGGAGGAGGAAGCTGTCTCGACATCCTGTTGTTGTTGGGACTGCTGCTGTGGGGCATCCTGTTGGTAATCATCATCGCTAGCATACCGCAGCGACTCGGACTGGGTATCAGAGTCACCTTGAGTTCCCCGATCGTCGGGAACATCCTGTAAGGATTATTAGTGATGAACCAAGGAAGTGGGTGGGGAATAGATGGCGTTACTTGATCGTTTTGGTCGTTTGGCTCAGCCGGCGGTGCCGCCGAGTTCACCAGGTCCTTGGTGCTGTAATAGTCGTAATCATCGTCAACGGTATCCGCCGCAGCGGCTGCTACGTTCTCGGCGACTTCCATCACGCGGCGCACCGCCTCCACCTTGCGATCCATCATGGTTTTGACCCGTTGCTTGATGTCCTCCAACAGGGACATACCGTCTTTGGGCATTACGATGGCATGACGGAAACTCTACAGTAACACAATTTAAAACCGTTCCTGATAACAGATTTCAGAGTGTGTACCTCTACGACATTACTACGACGTGTCACCAGCTCGCCAAAGTGCCATAACTCGCCGCCGAGTTTCTCAGCCCAATTCCGCACCCTGCAGAAAAGGGTAAAGGGTTTTTATTCAGGGCCAAACTGGTGAAAACCAGGGTGTTTTGACTTACAATCGAGGCAGTTCGGGGTGTTTGACCTGCGCATCCTGCGAACCAACGCCGAGCAGGACAACAGCAAGGATAACGCCGGTTATTCGCCACCGCATTATGGCACCGACACTACACTACACTACCACACCCGATAACAGTGCGCACTATAATTTATTACGAATTATTGGCGTGGTCATCACGCGTTGCATTGGCGTGGTTGCATCTTGCATTGCAAACAACAACAACACAACAACAAGAAATGATATGATCGCGATTGGGATTGCTGCAGGAGAATGTGTGTCAGTCGTGCGAGTCCAGAGGCGCAATGCCGATATTTATCTTATCACTTACGCGCGCGCGCGCGCACTCCCTATTCGAGTTGCGCCAATGCGCAGAAGTGTCGCGATTGATTTTTTACAACCCCTTTCCATGCAAACTAATTTTATTTAACTCTAATCTAAAGAGAACTCTCTTACAAAGTATTGATCAAAGTAGTAGTAAGTACTACTTAAACCTAACAATAAGTAATTTTTCAATTTATATTAATTTAAACCAATTACTTACCTCAACAGTTTTTTTACCAGCGGGAAAGGGAAAAAGGTATAAATCTACTAAATGTCTTTAACCATTATATATTAATTTATCAATTCAATCCATTGTTTTAACTTAATTATTGGTGGTTTGAAGCGCCATCTTGCAAACCGCCATTATCAAACTCCACAGTTTGTAGTCGAAAACTTTTTCTACCTTTAAAAATGCATAACTTCCCAACGGTTCCATCGAATCACCTGCAACAAAGTGCATACTACATCAAATTTACTCCTCTATCAACAAAAATTATAAATCTTCACAGAACACATCCGTAAATAGGCAAACCAAGGAACCACCAGTTGTGCCAACAGTAAACGTTTGCCAAGTGTCAAATTTGACATTTTTATACTATACGTACAGTCCGTAGTCGGCAGTGGAAAGGGAAAATGTGAAAGTTAGGTCCAGTGAGTGCGCGCATGATGATGACGTGCGCCTGCCGCCTACACATCATAAATTGTTTTGTTATCATTATCAAAATACCAACAAGAAACGATTGTAGTACGTGTAGTCGTGGTTGAAATCTCGTGTATTCTTCGCCTTAACTCACCATGAACCCCGCCGACGCCCCCGCCAACGATGAGAGCATCGTCATCGTGGACGACGTATCCGGCGATATGCTGCCGCAGACCTTACCAGCCTCCAAGTCGGGATTTGCTGGGTAAGCCCAAGGGAGATTCCTCCTAGGACTTCACTATCTTTACTATCTAAGACTTTTAAAGCCTTTTACAGTATCCAATGAGCATCCCCGATCCTAAGGAATGGCTCGCCGCCCAACGACAAAACGTGCGCCCCTGGCTGCTCTTCCTGCAGACCTCCAGCTTCAAAGCGCCCGCTTCCCTGCCACGTCTAAGTCGACGCATTATGCGCAATATTGAGTACTTTCAAAGCAACTACGTGTTTGTTTTCCTTGGTCTCATTGTCTACTGTTTGTAAGGGTTAAGGAATTCAAGTAAGGACAACATTAAAATAAGGGTTGGTTTTAGGATAACAAGCCCTCTGCTATTGATTGCAATCGCCGGGTCGTTCTACTGCGGCTACCGACTATCCAAACGCCACGCAGAGAAGAAATACATCGTTCTGCTCGGCAAGGAGTTAACCCTTGCCCAGCAATACGGTATTGTGGCGCTCTGCTCCATGCCCGTCTTCTACCTCGTTGGAGCACATGGCGTTATCTTCTGGGTGATTGGTGCCTCTTTCACGCTGATTATGCTACACGCGGCTTTTTACAATATTGACGCGTTGATGAGCAACGAGGACGAGTTTGGACTGTTACAGGAGGTGTGAATCTCTTAGCCAACGCGTTGTAACGTTGTAAATACTTGTATAGATTGGCAAATGCAATAATAAAAACTTATTTATATGATGGCGAATGATGACAAACAGTTTTTTCACTTGCCTAACCCTAACCTAAATGGCCTAAATTTGACTCCAAGAAGAAGGGACGGAGCCGACGGAGCTAAAGGAGGAGGAGAAGGAGGAGGATTGGAGTCAATTGGAGTAGGTCTTACCCCCACGACGGTCGGCGAGCGAATGCGCGCTCGGCGCATCGCCGACCACCGTGCGCGTGGTGTCGGCCGGCGGCTAGCGTGCCGACGCGAACACCACCAAGACTACCCTCGCACCATTGCGCCTCCTGTCTAACCCGTAAAAAGTGATTGAGACAACTGCTGCCTGGCACATCTGAGAGTTGAGTGGTAGAGGGCGCTGATGGGACGCGTTCGTGCGTTTCCGGCGTGCTCGCGGTGCGGCGTGCGGTGCGGCGCGCCACAGCGGGCCCGCGTCCGCCGCCCGGCCCGATCCCCACCTTCAGTGTGTTCGGGTTCACCATGTTGCGCCCCTGCCGCCACAGTGCGCGCCTTCGCCGCGCGGCCGCCGAGTGTCGCGTACGCGCAATGTACCGCCGCCATTGTTGCCGTGTGGAGCTACGGACGGTGCTCGTCAAGCAAGTGCGGTGCGAACGCTCTCCGAGCGCGTTTAAATGCAGCAGAACATAGCGGAGCTGACGCAGAAACTACTCGGTGCGCTCGACGACGATTATAATGTAAGCGAAACGCTCGCCGGCCGAAGAGAAGCGGGTTGAACGTGGGTAGCAAGCACGCACGCACACCATACACAACACAACACACTGCTGGGCATGCTGGGTGTAGGGTGAGAGAGGAGAGGAGAGGAGGCCGCATGCCTTGTGATTTGTGTGTTGTCGGGGTTGATGAAACCCCACAAGGATAGGGCCGGTGATCACATGGTGGACAGATGAGTACTTGAGGGGGGAATTATCGGGATTGGGAGCTTGTGTGTCTTACTTGGCTGTGCGATCGCCACCCATACAGGTGAAGAGTAAACGAGAGGATTGCTCCACCACCAAAAAGGGGATGTAAACCAACCCTTTGGAAGGGTGAAAATCATCTCGTTTACTTTTTGCCAACTACTAGTCACTTAAGTAATATAGGATTTAGTTATTAGTAGGGTCTTATGATCGTAGAAGAAAGAGTTGTGCAATAATCACTCAGCGTTTCTAACCTCATAGTCCTCAAGTTTTATCACCCATCCCCTCCCACCCCCCTTGCTCCTCTTGTTCCTTTTAGTCTGAACAACTTCTTCGGACGGTATACCTACATTACTCACCCGGAGACTTACCTAGACTCGTGGGTCTCGTGTTGCAGGTTACTAACATGGCTACCATCATTGAAGTCATCACACTGCTCGAAAAAGTCACAATTACCAAAGAGATGCTGGAGACCACCCGACTGGGCAAGCACATCAACGAGCTGCGCAAGCACATCGCCAACGAGGTGCTGGCGAAGCGCGCCAAGCTGCTGGTGAAGAAGTGGCGCAATATTGTGCTGGTGGAGGTGCCAGCGCCGCCGCCGCCGCCATCCCCCGTCGCGTACAATCACGTGGCGTTGGGCGGCGGGGGCGGCGGTGCAATGACCAACGGCCAGTTGCGCGGCTATCCAATGGTGTCGCCGCAACAAACCAACTACGACGACGCCTCCTCCGCGACCGCCAACAAAAAGCGGGTGATTGGTGGCGTCATCAGTGGCGGTTACGCGAAAAAGCCGCGCGCTAATGGCGGACCAGCGTGCGCGGCGAGCACGCCGCATTTCGACTACGACTTCTCCGACAATTCGAATTCGTCCTTCAAAGATGTCTCCATTGTGCCTAATCAAGCGGCCGCCAAGCTGCCGACGGCGGCGACGGGGATCGTTGCGCCACCGCTGCCGCCGCCGCCATTAACATCCGCGCCGCACTCGGCGGCCAACTCCGACTCGAATTCGAGTATGCCCGAGCAGCAGCGCGCGTGCAGCACCGAACTGTCCGCCGGTGTGGGCGCCGCCTTCGACGAGCAGATGATGCAGCCGAAGAAGCGCGGCCGCAAAAAAGGTAGGTGATGCAAATGCAACTTGCGTGCCGCCTGATTCACGTGAGGGTGGTGATGCAGGTTCGAAAAACCACAAGAATCTCCTCGAGGAGGCCGAGTCTTCCTTCTCGAACAAGATGGCTGTTTCACGCGGCAACGCGAAGGTGAAGACGACCGCCGAGCTCATCGAGAGTCTGCAGAGCCGCGCGAGCATTGCAACACCCACGCCACCACTCACCTCACCGGCGAAGGCAGCGCCCAGTGCGGAGGATTGGAGGGAGCGTGCCGCCAAGCTCACCGAGCGCGTCAGCCTCATCGATCAGAAGCTCAACTCGGGGGGTGCGCGTGGCGCTAAAAAGCATGCGGCGCGTAACAACAGCGCGACGCTGTTGACGACACCGCCGCGCGTCGACACCGACAGCGAGGAGGATGAGGAGAAGGAGGAGGAGGAGGATGATGACGACGTGGTTGTGGTGGTTGATGATGACATGCTGATGGCGCCGAGCAGTAAACGAGTGCGTAAACGTGATCGCACCGCATCGCCTGATGGTGTAGAGTTGGTGGATGCGCCGGACATCCCCGCTGGGTACGTTGTTCCGTGCGGCGCGTTGAGTTTGAGCGTGGAGGAGTGTTTGCGTCGTTTGCCGCCGGTGGATAAGCCCGCGTTGCACGCGAGCGATAGCGACGACGACTGCATGTGTTGCTGCGTGCTCGAAGAGGAAGAAGAGGAGGAGGAGGAGGTGGTTGGCGCACGGTTTCGCGTTTACGCCGACTGCCAGGCGCGCAAAAGACTGGAGGAGAAGTACAGACTGACGGACCCGAGCGACGAACGCGTCGACCAGCTGCATCGCACGTACGTCGACCAACTGAACGGCAACCTCGGTGTGGTCGAGCGCGACGCCGGCAACGAACGTGTGTGCGTGGAAGAGTCGTGGTCGCCCGGCGCCTCCACGGCTGCTGCTGCTGCTGCCGGTGGAAGTAGTGCGTCGTCCGTGAATATAGTGCCTAATTTCTACCGGTTGCCGCCAAAAACAGCGCCCTGCAGTGAGAATTACAAAAAGTACAGCATCTCAGAGGTGGACGCCTCGCCACACAATTCACCCACACCCACAATCCACCATCCGCCTCCGGTGATCCTCGATCCGGAACCGGAACCAGCCCCGCACCAAAATCATCAACTAGAGTACGAAACGAACGAATTGCCAATTGCTCCTAGGGTTGAGGAGGACGGGGCGGAAGCGGTCGGAAAAGACGAAGTGGTCTTTCGCGAGTTTCACGAATGCGTCGATCGGCCCTCGTACAACGGCGAGATGCTGCGCATTCTGCCTTACGTCATTATTGATTAGAGTTGGGTAGAGAGTTCTGTTCCATTGTGGTTTGATTTATTTCGTTTGTTTTTTTTTGTTTTAAATCATTCGCTAGTCTAATTTACGGATTTCACGCCGTACCCAAATCGAACTGCTTTGTGAAACTCGCGAGGTGAGAAATTGTTGCAGCATTGTACATATGATTATTATTACGATTACGAAGGCAGACTTGGAGACCCTGCAATTCGGACACATTCGCAACCTGCTGCAGTAATCATTTCGCTGAGGGGTGGGAGGAGGGAAGAACAGGAGAGTTATTACAAATTATTAATGTACATGTATAAATACTATAAAACAAATGAAATTACTTTTATAATTGCGGAGGGCCAGCAAACGGAAGTCGGACGTGCAGCGGTTAGTGAGAAACTATATCAATCCAAGGGGATGAAATCTAACTTTTTCCAAAAAGAAAAACCTGAAGTGTGTTGAGAAATGTTAATATGATTAATTATTATTATTATTAATTATCTGGTCGAGTTTCGAAAAGGCCGGAGAGACGGATGCAGAGATACCTATATGATCGCAAGACTGTGAATAAAACAAAAAAGAAGCAAGACAAAAACGAACCTATTAAGATTAAACAAAATAGACGTAAAAATAACAGTTTACATGTGTGTGAGTGTGTGGGGGTGCTGGAGGTGGAGCCAGAATTTACAAAACAAACAACAAAACGCCTTAAATTATCTTAATTCCAACGCATAGACAAGAAAGAACGCGAAGATATCTTCCTTACTTCCTTAGAATTTGTTATATTATTCTAGCTATTATTTAACACTAACAAACTACCATTACGTTTGATTTCGTTTTGTACATATTCTTCCAAGAAGTTTATTTTTCTTTTGTATTCCTGCCTCACTTACCTATTTACTACTGCTAATTACACACAAGAGAAAACCCTTCCAAATCGACCAAAACTCCTCAATTTGTTGGACAACAAAACACAGGACACGAGGAAAGAAATGAGAAGAAACTGTTATGCGGTTACGATTATTGTATTTTTTGCTTATGTATAAATATTCTTGAATTTGTTGTTTATTATGCGTATCAAGTTTGTCGAGAACGTTAATTTCGAGCGAACACGATACGAGGATTGATTGGCGGAGATGAATAAGAGTTGAGCGGCGAGGAGAAATTAACCAATTATTATTCATCCCCTTTTTATACTTTTCAGTGAGAAGTGCAATTATGAGTAAATCACCCGTGCGTTTAGTTTAATTCGCGTAAATTACATCCAATTATTGTAATGTGTCATAATTTGATTTAATGACCACATTATTATTCATATTCATGTGAATTGCATCCGTTTTTTCAGAGTATATAACACATGGTATGTAGGCGCAAAAAAAAAAAACTAGTTGCAAAATAGTCACCACCATGAATCGCCTAGTGATTTTCACCTGTTTAGTCCTCTTCATTGCGGTAAGTTACCTAAACTCGGTTCAAATCGCCTGTTTTCGGTTCGGTTTGTTGTCATCGGCAAAAAAATGCAGCGCAATATAATATTTAATTCATTGTTCATACGTATTGCACACGTAAGCTAACAATAAGTTCATTTCCATAAAAATCAATAGATGCATGCTACTGCTTAGAATTAATTCAAGTCGCAAACAGTGCAAAACTAACAATAAGTTCAACAATTTCAGTTGGCGGTTAGCGTCGATAATGTGGACGCACAAGGACAACGAGGAACAGTAATGTTTAGACCAATGAAGAAGACTAAAGACAGCGATGGCGACAATCAAGGAGGAAATGGTGGTGAAAGCACAGCCAGGGGCAGTGGTGGAGGACGTGGCCAGCGAAAAGGACGTCGTGGATCAGGAGGCGGTAGCTCCGGAGGTAGTCAAGACGCCACGGAGCGGTACTAATCCATCGACACCAACCACGCAACAACCCAGTTACAGAGAGCGTGCTTTTGAGATCTGCTTGAATATCGGCACGTGCTGTTGTTTAACTCCTTGCCCTTTCTAGCAGCTTTTAAGTAAATGCAACAAAACATTGACACTTAAGTCTTATTAAGGAGAACTTAAAGTATTGTATGATTAAAAGCATAGAAAGTGCATCGATTATGATTACGATGATTATGTGAAGTTTGGAAAGAGGCCATTCACTGACACAAACACAGTGCGCGTCGTCGGCGTCGACACGTTGTGATTGTGAGACGAGCAAAAAATTCACTCCGAGTTCGGTAGCATAATCACGTAATCATCATCAATCCATTTACCACCTCCTTCCTGGCTGGTTGGCTGGCCCCAAAGCACGATAACCAGCCAGCAGCCGTCTCGTCAACTTCGCCGTCAGTCTCGCGCTTGCGACGCACGTCGGCGTCGCATCGAAAATATCTCGCACGTCGGGCGCTAGTAAAATAACTCGTGCTTGACTCTCTCGGTTGCGATAAACCATTCCGCGTTAGTTCGCGCATAATTTGCAATATTGCAAGTTGGATGTTGAATGCACACAGCCAACAACTAAAGACGCCAGAGTCATCTGGTTTTCACGTGGCTTGCACGTATCCTAACCGAATCCACCTTATAATCAGCTGTTCTACACGTTGGCAACTCTCGCATCTCGCGTCCAGTCAGTTAAAAAGTTCTAACATAAAAAATGCTAATGTTAATACCTCGGAATGATTGCAAAACGTGCTAATCGAATGTTGTTGATGCCTTAAACAAAGTGCGCTTTTCTTACTTAGTTCATCACTAAGTAAGTACTCGTAACCAAGCAAGTTATTTCACTCGGTCGGCGGTTAACCAACATGGTTAAATCATTGGTGAGTTTTTATTGCTAATTTTATCATCGCAAAGCATTTCGAAGAAATATTGTGCGAGTATGTTGTGAATCACATTCGTTCGAGTTCAAAGTTGAAAGAGAGACGCTGATTTGTGTCGCGTTAAAATATTTTGCGAATCGGAATTCGGCGTATGGCGTATGTAATTAAATTTAATGACAATTCCCAATATAATTATGAGTAACTGCAATGTGAAAAGAAAGCTAAATTTCTTCAAGTTCTTAAACACGTCCCACAAAATTTTTCAATACATTCAACCTTGAATTTTGGCCGATTTAACAATAAGTTTAATGCTTATATCCGTCATTCACACAACACGCGCGCATCTTATATAATTCGAATTATTTTTAACAATTTAATCGTTTTATAATCATCGCCATTTCTCACCTCACGTGAGGAATTGTTATTGTTCTACCTACCAACGTCAATCCAAACTGAAACAATCAAAATTCAACAATTGATAGGAATACATAATTAAATTCCTACCGATACAATAAACTTAAATATTGCCTTATATTCCACGCATTATTAACAATCAATGTGGTAAATGTTAATAAAAATGTTTTCAAAGATGTGGTAAATGTATAGTCTGCGTATAGAGTAATTAGTTGCACTTCTGAGATGGGTATTTACACTGGCGCCCAACACGTAACGCTTGATAACACTGCCCGATAAGGAAATGCAAACACATGTTGCATTTTCTATATGTATAAAAGTTTACAAAACCACCGTAGCAATAAATAACCAAGTTATGATTAATATCCAACCGTTGAATTGAGGTGGAGAGCAGGAAAAAATGCGTCCATTGCGATAAAAAAGTTATGTAAATGAATTCAGAATTCATTTTATTACTCATTGTTAATAATAGGCGCTGTTTTCGTTTTATATTTAAAAACCTTTAAAACTGTGCGGATGACATTAGCAAAAGCTAGTTGATAAAAATCACATGACCAACAAACAATAAACGTAATTAACGTTTTTCAGTTTGTTATTGTATATCGGTTTGTTTGTTATTCAACAATTGTTACTATATATAGCAATAAATGCAATAACATCATCAATATTGTGGAAACTTACTCAGTTATATAATATTATTATTAATGCGGGATTTTACGTAAGCTATTGAAGGCAATGGCGGATTTAAGGGTTACGCCGTAAGACGCAATTGTAAAAATAGGGGCTCTATTTAGGGAGAGTCAAGACAAATCGATCGCAAAAAACCGGATCGAAATCGGTTGATTAGTTCCCGAGTTATAAGCAGTTAAATAGCACTACTTTCCGCAAAACTGCTCTACTTTTGATCGTCCACCGTTTAACAGTTAAACGATGGACGATTAAATATAGAGCACACGTGCAGCAATTTGTGGAGTTATGAAGGGGAGAGATACAACGCCACATACGGAAAAAGGTTTTCAATGGGTAATTGCCGTGGGAACGCCTACCATTGTATTCGTCCCCTCCGCATGCAATACGTGCAGTTGCCCGGCGTGCTGTCGGCAAGGTTTACAAAGGCAAGCCGGCCACCTGCATGCGAACCGACTCCCCTCATTCATTCCCTCGTTCTCTCATTGGTCGACTGTCGACTCTCATTGGTCGACTTGCTCACGTGGACTCTATCTGCTCACGTGGACTACCATAGTTTTACACAATGCAAAGCAAACATTTTATATGCTTGCTCACGTGGACAACCAAACCGTTTTGCCCAATCCAGTGCAAGTATTTAAATGAATGAACGAATGAACGGCTTTCGTTCGGGTTTTGAAGTGAAAACTTCTTTAGTATGGGTGTGATTTGAAACACGATGAAACGAAAAAGCGACAGTAAAACGACACAGTTATATATATGCATAAGATGTAATGTGGGAGAAAATGAGATAGGAAGCATTATACAGT
>JARJDR010008903.1:0-17863 GCA_030264135.1 Myllaena sp. GC000078 | reverse complement strand
AATTCTTCATCAACGAATTCAACAATCTTAAGCAATGTTCCAACAAACACAACTCTTGATAATACTCTGGACAGTTCTGCAAATGAAACATTAACCGCCGATTCGACTGAATCAAACAGTACTATCGTAAACAATAATGCAGTCAATGAAACAAAAATCGAAGACGAAAACAATACAACACCATCATCGGAAAATAATGCGGAAATCGTAGACATGAACAAGCCGATTACGAATCCACCGGTGCTGCAAACCGACGAAGAACTCGCCCAAATCGTGTTCCAAAACGCGACGTTCATCAAGGATGTAAAAGTGGATCAAAATTCCACCGAAAACACACCACCACCAACCGCGAGCACCAACAGCACGCCAAATGCGAATGTAATCGTAAATGACTCCACCAACTCTAAAGAAGTTTCATACAAAGACGACATTGGGCTGATACAAACCGAAGGCAGTGAAGACGAGCGGGAGGATGCGGCCGACGCCGAAGTGGAGAACAACGGCGGTGCTTTTGTGCCGCCACCACTGCAGCCGGAAGTGTACGTCGACGATGAGGCGCAATTCGGTGACGCCGCCAGTATGCCCGCCATCGTCGCCAGCCTCTTTGTCGTCCTCTGCGTGGTCGGCTACGTTTCCATGATGATGTGGCGTCGGCGTTTAGAGTAAGCAAATCCATCATTATAACACCTGATCCATTTTAATACCCTGTAAATATTTGTGTTTCAGAAATAAATATGGCAATCGTGAAATGCTCGTCAATGACGATTCATCAGTCTACGATCCACAGGACTTGCGACATTTTAGCGTAAGTGAATTTTAATTAAACACTGGTTGGTGATGATAAATGATTCGAGTGTTGATTGTAGTTATGAGTTAAACAACGTCAGCAATAAACGGCAAATGGCGGCGGTGAATCGTTCCTAGTCAATCAACGGCGCAGCAACGTTTGGTTACCGACAAACTACAACGCAATAATGAAAATCACGCAAAACTTAAACATACAAGAAATTAAATAAACTCGATGGTTACCTAATACAAATTTGAAGTGGGTTTAGAAACGTAGAAATAATTTGTTGTCTCAAAATTGACCACATTTTGTATAAAACTTAATTAACTGAGATATATAACTTTACCGATTGACAATAAGCAATTTTAATACGTAATTATCAATTTAGCAGTTTGGGGATGGCCTTTTCAAGTATTGTACACAAAATTTTAATATTTACATTAAAATGAGATGATTTGACAACAAAAATCAAGCATTTATGTTTATTATTAAAGGGATAAGGTATACTGCATTTAACTGTGATATCTGATTTGCCAATAAACGTATAGACGAAAGCAAAGCAATAAATTGTAAATTAAATAGTGTTCCAAATAATCGAGAATTTTAAATGGCACTGTGTGATTTGCCTTGATTTGTAGATTCTGGTGCTTTTTTCCGCATCGAAATCGGTTGAGAATTGAAAAAGTTATTCGCGATTGAAAATCGCCCATGTTGCGCTCCCTGACCTACGACAACGTTGACCTACTGCCGATGTGGCGCTAGCGCCGGCGCAGTTGCGACAGGTGCACTTGACGAGGTGCTAAACGATGCCGTTTAACATTCCACACATTCCACAACATCAAAGGTGCCGCCCACCGGCGCGTCAGTTCTTATTGTCGGTTAAGCCATTTTGGCACTTATGGCCGACACAAGTGCTGCCACCATTGCATTTCTAAACTAGTGTAAACATTATGTTCTTGTCTCTCTCAAACATTTCATATTACCTATACGACTCTCATTGTCAGTACTATGCCTTTTTTGCTCGGTAATAAGATTAAGATAAAAAAATATTTACAAACAAGAGGGATTTCTAGGTTAATTCAGAATATGTATTTCGCATAGTTTTAAACAAAAGTTTCTTAACATATCCTTCAAATATTAATTTCTGCATAGCTTTGCGACTGGTACAGTTTTATTTTTAATTAAAACAGTTCTTAATTATAAAACTACATTACCAGTTAACCGCATAGCACAATCGAGTGAAATTATTTCTTACAAAGCCGCAATCAACATCTTATCGGTGAGCAAACCGCGATTATTAGACTAACCGCCAACTGTTATCAACAATTGATTCATGCTTTTGTATGCCATTTGTAGTTACCTCAACTCACTATATCTCAAAACCACAAAAGTTAAACGAATATTTCCATAGCTTGTTTCCAAATTAAAACATAATTACTATTTTCATTTAAAATTATCTAGTTTTTTCAATTTCTATGAAGTGGGTGGAGTAAGAATGGCCTTTGTGTCAGTGCAGCGCCGCCGCTGTGAATCCAGTGAACAGTTGTGTCATGTTTATGTTTTCAATGTGCCCGCAGTGCAGAGAACAGCTCATATCCTAGACTTTATTTCGTTCATTTCGTTCATATTCTCGGCGTTGTGTGGTGAGTGATCACATGGCGTTGCATTCGTGATATACGATTTGTGTGACGAGTGACGAACCACGAGAAGCAAGTGGAAGGAAACGACAAAAGCTGTGCGTCGCCATCGAACGGCGCACAAACGTCCCGCAGCAATTGGCTCGACTGGACCGCGACTGACCTCGCCGACAAAACGTGACGTCTCGTCAATACAACATTTATTTCATTTCGCCCGTCCACAAACACGCATTCATTGATTCGCCTCCACATCGTACGGTTTCCAACATCGCAACATGTGGAAGACGGCGGTCTTCTTTTGCGTTGCGGCGACGTTCCTTTTCGGTGAGTACGCTTACAATCTTTACTTTCGATTTCATTTAGTCGTAATTAGATTACATCAACATATCCGATGCCGCATCATTGTTCCCTAATCACTGCCAGCATATTTTTTGTCTGAATATTAGCGTTGCTTTGTTCCATAGATAGACTTCATCTTGTTTCGTAGTTTTCATTGCTGTGTGCATTCACATGTGATTGTTAACATTTATCGCGTTAACATTTATTATTAGTGAATGCCTACATGCTCATGTTGTTGAGTTTGAGTATGAATCATTGGAGGTACTCAACATTGTATGTTTAATTATGGATCCTATTATGCTGTAGTATGTGCAGGATGTTTATTTCTGCTGCTTTGATGTCAGAACTAAATATATCAAAGTCTTTGTATTAATATTAATCGATTTACAGCACATGGTGATGTGACCCCTCAACGTCATGATCAACAAAGGGTGCAACTTCTGGGCAGTAAGGAATGCACATGGGGCCCCTCATATTGGTGCTCAAATTTAACGTAAGTCGCTCGCCAAAATATTTATCATTTGATAACCGCCTTGAACTTTGCCACACTTGATAACATCCTCGCTGCAAAACCACATCCACATGAACTTTGTATTTTTATCCAGAAGAATAACAAAATTTTCTTTTATTTACGATGCGAATCATGCGAATATCTCGATGAACTGTGTCATCACAATTTCTTTTTAATGCAGAACCTCGGCGGGATGTCGTGCGACGAAACACTGCGCGCAAACGGTGTGGCTGCACCGCGACTACCCCGTGGACGACGACTCCATCTGCCAAACGTGCTTGGACATGGTGAAGCAAGCACGCGACCAGCTGGAAAGCAACGAGACTCAGGAGGAGATCAAGGAGGTCTTTGAGGGCTCATGCAAGCTCATCCCGATCAAGATTGTGAATGAGGAATGCTGCAAGCTGGCCGATGATTTCATCCCCGACCTTATCGATACGCTGGCGTCGGAGATGAATCCGCAGACGGTGTGCTCGGTAGCAGGTCTCTGTAACAATCGTCATTACGATGAGCTCCTCGCCGCCGAGCAGTCCAAGGCTGTGAAACCAGCGCCCAAGCAGAATCACTGCCAGGGCTGCCACCAGGTTGTTGATTTGATGGAGAAGAAATTCAACGCTGCATCGCGTGATGAAGTCTTGCAGAATCTCATGCAGGTTTGTAACTTCGATGGGTTTCGATGTCGTTATTGATTTGTCTTATTGTTAGATGTGTGCGAGGATGGGTAGCTTTTCGGACGCCTGCACCAACATTGCCATCACGTACTTCAACGAGATCTACGAGCGCATGCAGAAGGAGTTCAAGGCGGATAGCATCTGCGTATTGTCGGGCGAGTGCTCCGTGAACTTCCACGTCCATCCGGAGATTGAGATCACGCCCATGAGTGACGTGGGCGTCATTGCCGTCGAGGAGTACGTATCGTAATTGGTTTGTTGACATCCCATTTACAATTAATTGCATTGTTTAGTGATAATCCAGCGTGCAAACTCTGCGTGCAACTCGTCGGCCATCTGCGTGACCTGCTCATTGCCGACACCACCGAAACCGAATTCCAGAAGGTGCTCCAAGGTCTCTGCAAGCAAACGGGTAAATTCACCGACGAATGCATTGGCATCGTCAACGAATACTATCCGATGATCTACAAGTACCTCGTCGATGGACTCAACTCGACGGTTGTCTGCGATTTTGCTGGGATTTGCCCGGGTCCCGGATTCTCGCAATCTGCGCCCATTGCACCACTGCTCTCGTACGAATCCCAGCAGAAACTGATGGCACCGCCATCAACAGTACGATCGTTCGAGCTGCAATTGCCCGAAGACATGCAACTGCCCATCGAACGCATGCACTCGCCGTTCATGAACCAGTTCAGCAATCAGCTATGCGCGTTCTGTCAGTACTTTTTGCACTACGTTCAGCAGGAAATCACCGATCCGAAGACGGAGGATCAGCTGAAGGAGCTGGTTGACAAGGCATGCGAGCGGCTGCCGAACAGCGTGTCGGAGACGTGCGTCGCATTCGTGAATTCGTATGGTGAGGCGGTGGTTGCGTTGCTTGCTGAGGAGATCGATCCGGCCACCATCTGCCCGCTGATGCGTGTTTGCCCTGGTGGGGATATGCGCGATATTGAGGTGTTCATGCAGGGCACACCCAGAGACAAACCGAACTGTCCGCTGTGCCTCTTTGCTGTTACCAAGTTGGAGGAGATGGTGAAAGAAAACCGCACTAGGGTAAATTATTTCAATTAAGAAAGAGCAAAATGTTAATACTCTTGTTTAGGTATCCATTAAGGATGCGTTGAAGAATCTCTGTGGACACCTGGAGAACAATTTGAAGGCCGAATGCCAAGACTTTGTGGATTCGTATACCGATGAACTGGTCGAGATGCTTGTAGACGACTTCAAACCGCAGGAAATTTGTGTGTATCTCAAGATCTGCAAAGATGATCGTCCGCCTAAGCAGCACATCAACAACTACTATGAAGGAAGCATTAGTGAGTGCGCATTTCCTATCTCTCCACATTCACGCAAATAGTAGCATTCTACTTTCATTTTTAATACATTTTAATATATTTTTATTTCTATTAACTGTTGATTTTATTCTGGTTGGCTTGAGTGTTTAAGAGTGTGCTTGTATCATTTGTGCAGATACAAATGAAATTCCGGACTTCACGGCCAACGGACGCCCGCTGTCGGTGGATAACAAGCAAACCTGCCCTCTCTGCGAATTTGTTATGCAGCAGCTGCAGTCGCAGCTCGCCGACAATCGCACCGAAGAGGAGATCAAGGAAGCGCTTCACAACGTCTGCAAGGCTATGCCTCAAACGTTGCGCAAAGAATGCGATGGCTTCGTAACCAAGTACGGCGACCTAGTGCTGCAGCTGCTCGTCTCAAGCATCGAGCCGAAAGAGATTTGCGTGATGCTGAAGCTGTGCGATAGCGTCCTCGTGGCAACCAACGGCCCGGTACTCGTCAAACACGTCGGCGACGGCGGTCCACAATGTTTCCTCTGCAAACGTATCATTAGTGCAATCGAGCAGGTAATCGGCGGTATTAGCGAAGATCAATTGGAGGCCGCCGTGAAGGGCATTTGTAGTATCTTGCCACGCGATGAGAAAGATGGATGTAACGAGTTCATCAATAAATACGGCCATGAGATCTACCTGTTCCTCAAGGAGGGCACGCAACCGGGTGAAATATGCTCGCTGCTTTTCCTCTGCGGCCAAAATCCGATCATCAAAGCGATGGTGGAGAGCAGCTATACATGCGCCGTGTGCGAGACAACCGTCGATTTGGTGGAGAGCATGTTGGCCAACCCCAACATGATACATAGCGCTGAACATGTTCTCGAGAAGGCGTGTGCTGCTGTTCCGATCAAATACAAGAATAAGGTACATAATGATCTTGATAATTAATAGTAGGTTGCATAAACTGACATTGAATCTGTTTGCAGTGTGTACAACTGGTCGATAAGTACGGCGACAAAATCTTCCATTACGTGTCGACGATCGGCGCCGAGACGACTTGCAAGGAAATCAACGTGTGCCCGAGGCACGCTGCACGTGTGCATCTCATGCAGAAGCGCGACGTGCTTGTTGGCTCGAACAAGTGTACATGGGGTCCAAGCTACTGGTGCAAGACGACCGCCACAGCGACGGAGTGCGGTGACGGTGCGCACACCCACTGCAAGGAGCGCGTGTGGAAGGCCGATAAACCGGCTGACGAGGTTTAAGTTGAAATGATATAATACGTTACATACTTACACCTTACACTTCTTGTAATTGTTTTTTTTTTATAATTCAATTGTATGCTTTGTACTTTGTGTTGATGATCAACCGCTATCTTATTAGGTATATAATAGGAATAGGATTACTTTTCGAATTATTTAGATCTGTTCTAATGGTTTAATTTGCCAGATTACTATTTCCAACAAATATGGCTATCCACAAATTGAAATAATGGATTTATTGAATTATATGTAATATGAATAATACCAAATGAATTTAGGATGTGGCGCTTTTTCACTCACAGTTTATATATGACTCAAATACTTTTGCATATTCAATCAGTATGCAGGGTTGGTGGATGAATGACGTGCGAAGAACTGTGATTTTAATGAGGATACGAAATGTAATTGATTACATGTGAAATAAAATTACCTTTATTGAGTTAATTAAGTATTAAAATTAGGATAGACTAGACTTACCCATTTTAATGAACGTAAAATTTATTAACATAGATACACACACGGATGTTGAATAGAAATTGCAGCTTTTTAACTAACAATAAGCTAATAATCATTAATAATTACTTTAAGTCTACATGGCTACTGCTATTACACATCTTGGACGAATTTATGGACTGGCAACACGGCCGACAAAAACAACCGTCCTCCGTTTTGCAACCGTTGGCGTCGCATCCACGCCAACCGTCGCATCCACCGTCACCGGAGCGTCCCTTTTCGCTTGCTCGTCGCAATGGTGGATCAGCGCATAGGTAAACGGTCGGTCAGCCACGAAGGACACCTCGTCGAATACCTCCTCTTCGCCGATGCGCTCCAGGATGCTCACTGCACGGATGAGTACACAGGACACCCATACGCGTTAAATGCAATCACCGAAAAACTTTGATAAGGAGTTATTTACAGCATGCTCCCTACAGTCCCTACCATACCACCCACGTTAGGACAAAACGTGTGCTAGGTAAACGTAATAACAAGGTATTATTGAAATTAAATTTGTATACCTGGAGCGTGTTGCTTCGCACCGCAGTATGTACATTGAAAGCGGTCTCTAAACTAATTGATGTGTTTTTTGGTGATGTGGTTTTGGTGATGGGGTTGGTGGTTGGTTTTGAATCGGGTGTGGTTTTCACGTCAAATGCGGATGGCTGAGCCGGCCGACGAAGAGCACTAGGCTGCCGACGCCGCCGTCGCCGTCCATGGTTTTCACGCGCAGATAGAAAATCGCCGGATGGTCCATCTTCCAGTCGACGTACGCGAAATTTATCAGTCCCCAGTAATTCACATACTCTACAACTGGGCCGAGAACAGTTTACTCGCTAAATTTTAGCGGCTAAACGATGCGTTTGGTGGGTGAGGTAATGTGGATGAGCGGCGACGAGGAGGAATACACGTGGTGCGTAAGGTATTTATGTCGTATATGCATGTGCAAAGGCTAATTGTAGGTGTAAATCGACAATATCGTACGTTTGCGAAAGTTTAATTGCAATCAGCAGCAGCACTAATCACACACAACAAACCAAAAACTAAGTAATTCGTAAAAAAAAAGTATTCGTTCAGTAACCATACTTGGACTTGTGGGAGGTATCCAAACCGGCACGGCCATCACCATTAGGAGATTAGATTCAATTAAGCGTGCGTAGAAGAACGCGGCGCGCCGTTAATACGGCCGACGAAGAGCACGAGCGGCGCTGGCCGCTGGGTGTCCGCCTCCTGCCGCTGGTGGTGCTTCAGATAGAAGATGAACGGGTGATCGGCAACGAATTGCAACTTGCTTAGGTAGACCGACGTCGAAATCGAGAGCGTTATCGCCGCACCTTGAATGCAAGAGGTAACAGTGGAAGAAGGCGGGCCAGCTCAGATCGGATTAGTGCGATTTGGTTAGTAGCGATTGCGAAATGAAGACATGCTGATGAAATGCTATGTGCGGAGGGCATACCTGCAGTTGCTGCGGCCGCCTCCGTACCCGCTTCCGTTACATTGATGAAAGTCTTCTGTATGACGGTGTTGATCAGCAGATTACCATCCGCGCTGATACCGCTTAAGTCGGCGTCTTCTGTGAAGACATTCTTAATACCCATCTAAAACCAAACCATTGATATTATTGAACGGTTGAAAGTATTATCGAAGAGTTCTTCATACCTCCTGTAGAATACGCTTGTACTTGGTGGTCGTCTCCATGGAGAACCTCGGGATTTGCACGCGCACATGCTGCTTACGCATCGGCTGCTCAGCAAGCACTTCCGGCATGCGCGCCTCAAGCGCCGCCAACCCGTCCTTCCGGTTGGGCAACACAAACACCATCGACACATCGCCACCCTGGTAGGGCAACTCCAGGAATTTCGCATCCAGCTCCGGATGCTCGTAGTAGTTAAAGTAGTCAGTCAACTGCATCATATCCACATTTTTCCCGGGCGCACCACCACCGGAGTAAAACGGTCGCGGAATGGTATCGGCCGTGTCAAACGGCGTGCTCCACTTGCCCTTGAAGTGCAGCGCATTGGCGAGCACCAGCTTAGCAGCGGCATTCAACTCGTCGGCGGTGAGCAACTTCTCAATCTTGCCGTTGGTCGCCGTGCGCACCCACTCGTTGATTACGGCGGCCGCCGCGTGGGAGTGCCCAAAGTCCACCGAGTCGATGTCGGCGTCGAAGATGCTGCGCGCTACCATCTGGTAGTCGCGGTCCAGTGCAAAGTTGCTATCCACGAAGAGCTTGTTGGCCGAGGTGAGCGCATAGTACTCGTTGCCTCGTAGTCGCGGCGTAAGATGCTTGAAGATGGTTTTGATTGCCGAGGTGTCGGCGGGTAGTTGGAGGCCGCGTGTGATTTGTTGCGATGTATCGCCTTTCGCACCGATTGCCGTTAATGCCATGACGGTTTGGACAGATAGTGGGCATGTGAGGAAGTTGCCCGTTTCACGTGCCGCTAATTTCTGTAATTTAAGCAACAATCCCTTTGGTTATAATGAAGCTGACATCACTTGAAGCTTTCATTGCATACTCAACAACATAAAGTTCTTAAGAAACCTGAATAAAGTTTGTGTAAGGAATTGAAGTAGATATGCATATGAAGTATGAGTGATCGATATAGTGATAGACACGTTGCACTTTGCATGAATTATATACAGCTAATTAACAACGAATATGATCATGATTATAACAATATATTAAATTAAATTAAAATTAGCGCGTTGCATCAGGCGTGTCGCATCGCGACTTCTGACCTAATTATGTCAGCCGGCACTTTGCATATGCAATGGAAACTAGGCGCTAATTAGATTGGATATTTGTAGTTCACCGATGCGTTTTTATTAGGCCGCTGTCACTATACTTTTTCATCATACGAAAGAACAATATTACACAATTGTAAATACACTTATATTAGTTTATTGTGTAACAATTATTGTCTTTTGGCGACTTAATAGTCAATTAATCTCCTCCCATTGATCATTAGATTAGTAAATATTATCGAAACTGTACTACAATGTTGCGCAAAGTAACAATTAGACGTGCAAGATCAAATTACATAAAAAAGTGATTGAAAGACCCACAAATTCTTCTTGACTCACTTTCTATGAATTTTTGTGCCCCCGCGACAACCAATTGGTTAACCAACTCTTTCGCTTCCTATGCACATTCAAGGAAACTAGCCCGATATCAAAAAGTGAGCACATTAAAATGCCGATGTCTGTCTCCGAATGCATACGCATAAGTGTAATTTTTCTCTAATTGCGATTGCAGGTAAACGCGCGCGCTATGCAACAAGAGCCGTAGTATTAAATCACGCACATGGGTTTGAAGTGGGAACCGCCTTCTTCGGAGGGGAAACATCGCGTTCCCGCCGATAAAACCACGAGCAATTAGCGCAATGCATACAGTACACCGATGGCATCCGTGTGATATGTGACTACCCCGAAAATTAAAGCAATCCAACCACTTAAATAATAAGTAATAATAAGTGCAGTTGCATCCCAAACATATTCGGCTTCAACATGTTGCTTCTCGTCCCAATCGCATTAGCGATGATGATGCGAGAGACTGAAGCGACGTTCAAACTGCAGGAGCAGTTTCGCTGGAAAACCATCGACTTTGCGTATCAGACGGCGGAAGCGCGCCAGCAAGCGGTGATGAATGGCCGCTTCATACCCGAAAATAATCTGCCGGTTGGTATCGAGGTGTGGAATGATAAGCTCTTCGTTAGCGTACCGCGATGGAAAGCAGGTGAGCTATCAATTTCCCTCCATAAAGAAAAAGAAGAAACGAGTTGATTGGAATGCAATTAAAGAGGAAGCGAAACATATTGCAGTTTTTCCTGTTTCAACTCTGATCGCTAAGCGATGTCGTGTGCGATAAGATAGCCCGATTGAATGGCGTCTTGTGAAAATGCATACCGGTACTTTTACTATATATTGATAAGCGCGTTCGATAACAAGTGGAAATCGAAAGTTTGACGAGTGTGAATGATGCATACTTTAAACAAATGCATGCGGATTTTGCAGTTTGTTGCATCGTCGGTATGAGAGTATTATGCGAGCGGCACGTGTGTCTTACTACGTAATTAGTTTAATTAATTATTATCACGCGATCGTTATCGGTACGCCTATTTTTCCTGTACTAGCAAAGGAGTTTAGTAATTCACAATCACTTAAGAAATGATATAAAATTACATACATAATGAAAATTTGCGACATGTATAGTTTTCTAGGATCCGATTTTTGTTATAGTTATCATCTTAATTGAAGAGATGTTTACAACTTCTGATAATTGATTGTATAAAGGTTACTTCCATTGTTTTGCAAAGATATAGCGGAAGTAAATAATTATTTATTGAAATAATAAATAATTATTATAGTAATAACTTAATTATATATTTTCAATCGGGTAAACTACACCAATGATGAGTATTAACTACATAAATGAAAACTAAGCAATACCAATGATTACTGATTACACGTTACTAATTAATGCAAGTGGTGGCTATTAATTATCCAACGGGTGGTCGCGCGTAAAGACACATCAATTAACGCACAATATTTGCTTTGATTACAACATAATAGTTATTAAAATTACATATGTATCAAGGATAAGGTGTACAGTAGCAGTTTGCTTATTCAAAAATTCCGATTACGATCAATTAAACCTCCCACTTGCCATTTGTCGTCCTATTGCCTACCATATGTGTTGATTGTTTAATATTTTAAATAATTTTCATCGCTAGTATACTGTATGCAGATATTTATAATGTATTTACAGAATTAGTGTTAAATCTCAGAAATAGACCTTGAATACTAATCTGAATTAATTCATAGCCTGTGGTTGTAAACATAGTGATGAAAAATACTTGAAAAAATACTAAAAGTTTATTTCACTAATAATACCAGTCGAAAACGCGCGAAAGGAACAAAGATAAACTAGTTTGATTATGTTGAAAGAATTGTCGATCGATATGGATAACAAGAAATGAGCAATACTTGAAATATATTGTTCTAATTATTCCTAATTGTCACCATAATGCGATAGAACGTAGAAACCCAGTTGCATAACTAATACTAACATATTTTATTTTATTTCATGCCTCTACCTAATAATCCCACAAACATGACTTGACACGACATTATAATTAGTTTGAAAAGTTCAAGAATTGTCTATACTCTATACCTATTTGAGATTTAGTTCCAAATACCTATCCAATGCTAAACTAAAAGAATTTATATCCCACTCGCAATCGCATTTATTCACTATATATTATTTAAATGTGCAGTTTGTAGCCATTTTTTTCTAGTAGATATCAAGCTACAAACATAATTATAAATTAATTACGTATAGCATTTGCGCATATTATGCTAATTCACGACGTGTGATTTAATTTAAAGCTGCAAGTATGCAAACATGGGCCAACACCAACACCGGTTGTATTAGTTACAGCCTGTGTGATTAGAGTGGATTTATTTCATTACAATCAATCGTAATAAATCGCTTACGATTTTGCTATTAGGCCGTAAGGTTAATTAGTTTCCAATGGAAATTATCGCGTATGTTCAACATTCAAAGAAAAAATTATTACCTATTTCAAAAATAGTGTTAATATGCATGAAAAGTAAAGAACTGTTACCTCTCGCATACAAGTACCAATTAACTATCAATTTAATACACTGTTGGGAATGAATTAGCGCAAACAGTGTAACTGCCTTCATTTGCATGATTAAATAAACCGGTTTTTGGTGATTTTTGTGGATAAAATAGGAAATCTAGTCCAACTTAAGTGGATATCTTAATGTATTCCATAATAAGTAACAAAATTCAGAGAACCGATGCGATTGTGCAACTGGATCTTTCAATAAGTTACATACGTGCAAAACACAGCAATGAACGCAGTTTGGCACCATATGTTCGATTATTGATTGAATTAGCAAAAACTTGTTCTAGTCTAGTACTGCTCAAGATAACGTTATAGGTAAGCGGATTAGAAAGACCAGCGAAAAACTATAAATATAAATATTTATAATCTTACATTGCAACAAACCGGAATACTTCACCACATTATGTCGACTGTCGACATCTTAATTAGCTATTTATTAGAAAGATATTGATTAAGATAAAAATTGATAAAGATAAAACACAAACATAAGATAAGAAGAAGATATTGATTGGATTGTTTTGATATAGGTATCCCAGCAACGCTCAATTACATCCCTTTGTACGAGGGCGTGCCGGAATCTCCACCGCTCATCCCATACCCTAGCTGGGAGAACAACGAGGTGGGCAACTGCGCTAATGGCCTCACCACGGTCTATCGCATCAAGGTGGATGAATGCGACCGTCTCTGGGTGCTGGACACAGGCACCTTCGGCATTGGCAATACAACAACAAACCCTTGCCCGTATGCGCTCAATGTCTTCGATCTGCGCACTGACACCCGCCTAAGAAGGTAACCCAAATCCAACCCTTTCCACCACGTCATCCTCACTTCCGGTTGGTTGCAGATACGAACTGCGCAAAGAGGACACCAACCCTAACACATTCATCGCGAACATCGCCATCGACATGGGCAAATCGTGCGACGACACCTTCGCCTACCTGAGCGACGAGCTCGGCTACGGTCTCATCGCTTACAGCTGGGAGGCGAACAAGTCATGGCGCTTCCAGCATAGCTTCTTCATGCCCGACCCGCTCGCCGGCGACTTCAACATCGGCGGCCTCAACTTCCAGTGGGGCGAGGAAGGCATCTTCGGCATGTCACTCACCGGCCTCCAACCGGACGGCTATAGGGTGATGCATTTTGCGCCGCTGGCGAGCAATCGCGAGTTTCAGGTGTCAACGCGTATCTTACGCGATGCGACAAGGGTTGAGACCGCTTACCATGAGTTTGTCGCGTTGCCTGAAAGAGGCGCCCTCGCACACACCACGTCAAGGGTGATGGATCCCTTGGGAGGTGTGCAGTTTTTCAATCTGATCGATCGCAATGCTGTTGGATGCTGGAATTCGGCGAAACCTTACGCGCCGCAGAATATTGGGGTTGTGGATAGGGATGATGAGACCCTCATCTTCCCCGCTGATGTGAAGATTGATCGTGAGCGTAATGTGTGGGTGATTAGCGATCGCATGCCTAATTTCCTCATCAGCACGCTCAACTACGACGATTATAACTTCCGCATCTTCTTCGCGCCGCTCGACGTGCTTGTGAAGGACACCGTCTGCGCGCCGCAAACGTATCAGGAGTTCAACGTGTTGAATCCGTTTGATTACGAATTGTACACACGGCGCAACAAGTTCTACTATGACGATAAATAATTGTGACGCATTTTTTTATATGTTTGCACGCATTCTTACAGCACCACTAGATAATTATCTTAATTATTTATTGTGTATGAATTTATCGCCTGGTCTAAATAAACTTTTATTTTATTACATTAAACTGGCTCCACCGGAAGTAAAGCATTGACCCGAATCCGCCATTGAAGGCAAAACACCACCAAATGCCAGTACTTTACATCTTGAAATCAAAACATACCTGATAAGCAGCAGCAGTGAACGCGCGATTACTCGCAGCGAAATCATCATCGTCCGCAGCACTGCAGCCGCGGCTCGCGACCAGCACGACGAATGTCAAACAGAATACGGCGCGCATCTTGCACAACGAGCAAGTTCGCGTTGAGAGACAAAAGAAAGTGCCAACTCAAACCGAATTTAGCACATACAAGACGGAAGATCGAAGACACTAAACTGCGCAGATGATGATGATGACACCCAGTGACAACACGAAACCGGACTGCTCGGTGGCCAAGCGTTGGTGAGTGTTGACCTTGCCTGCTCGACCGCACGCTCGAACGGCTCCGACTCAACCATTGCGGTCCGGTTTGATCCCACCATCCAGCCTGTTATTGTGCGTACATACGTACCAGTTCGGAACGCCGCCGGCGATTCCCACTAATGCGCCGTGATTTCTCAAACGCCATTAGCGATAATCCCATGCGCCGACAGAGAATGCAATCGGAATGGAAATTCCATGCATTTGGCCGACGTTTTCAAAGCCAATTTATTTGACCTCACAGTAAAAATTTTTGAACACGACGGTTTTGGAAGATGATACAATGTAAAGGAGTACCTCAACCAATTTTCACTTAGTCTAGGGGACGATACACGACATAAAACTTCTAATCGATAAAACTTTGAATACTATACGAATAAAATTTAAAAATAAAGACAATAGAGATCAACACCAAAGAAATCTAACTACAAAGAAAACATGCAATAATAAATTGTCGAAACTCTGCCACCGTAAATTTTTTGCAACGCAAATTAATCCCGTGAGAATTGAACACTTACTTGGTATTATTCTTAATTGAGCCTCGACTTTGTACTTTCGTTTGTGTCATGATCATGAATATGAACTCGAAATCTAATAAATACCTTCCTGGATGTAAAGCAAAACACAAAATCGAACCTCCGCGCGTCGAAATTAATGGACGGCTTCCTTGGCGGGCGCTTCCGCGTCCGGCTTCTTCCTGTCAATCAACTCGTGAACTATAACAAACCTGCCGACCCGCGCGTCCGACACGTATTGCGTGTTGAAGATGCGATGGATGGGTTTGTAGCGGCTGAGCAAGTCGGAGATATGCGGCACGAGCACGTCGAAGGTGACAAGATGCGAAGGCAGTGGTCGATCGGCGCGTACACGAAGATTGTTACCGATCCACGCGGTTGGCGCGTCGTAAAAGAAGGTCGCTTCATCCACATAATCGGGCGCGCCACTGAGATTGGGCTGGCATGTGAGGAAGCGTGCGCTCACATTGTGATGCAGGTGGCTGTACAGCGGTGTCGAGTGGCAGGGCATCAAGAAAAGAAATGATGCGGATGCATCCTGCGAAGCAATATCACGCAGGGGTTGCATCACATCGATGTTGCCACGCTGATGCATGGCGCCGAAGTAGATCGCCGGCCCGGCGTTGCCGACGAGCAGGAACACAGCCGCAACCCAAACAAACCAACTAACCGGGAAACATGTAAAATCTTGATTATTACTTAATTTATTACTTACTTGGCAGCTTTGCGACTCCATGTTGTCAAGAAATCGGCTGTGATATGCATGGCAATAGGCAAGATCGGCAATAGGAAACGGAATTCCTTATGGCCAAGGAAACTAGAAAAGTATAAGACTTAAATTTGAAGAAAGAACAAGTGTTTGCAAGAGTGGTGTTACCTTAAAGTGAAGATTGTGAAAGTGATGCTGGCTAAAAGCGCCAATTCGTCCACAAAGATGTGGCGATGTTGCAGTATGCGCACTGATGCGCAAAGGAAGGGAATCACATTCACGCCTAAGATGGTTGCGAAACCAACAGAGAGGTACCAATGCCATGGGTGCGATCCGTAGAACTCGCCGATGCCCTCCCAAACGTTAACGACGAAGAATTCGTACCAGGTGACGACAAATGCTCCGTGCATGACGGAATCAAATATCACCGAACCAACAGCCACAGTTAAACTAAAAGAGCAAACGGGATTAATTTCCATCAGCATACAACCTGGTTGAAACCTACATAATTGGCAGGTATGAATGCAGCAACATGGACAAATACGGAACGCGGCAAGTAAATATCTGATACAGACACATAGGAATCCATAATAACGCCGCCGTTGGACGAATTGCCACGATCAAACCAGCAATCCACAGGAATGTGTAGTCATCCTCCTTATTCTTCTCTTGGACTGGAAATAACATTCAATTAAACTGTTTAATATGTAAATTTCTGTCAAATCACCTGTTTTGTTCCTGAATGGAAACTTCGAAAGAGCAATTGTTGTCAGACAAGCCTCAAATGTATTCAGAAGCGTTCTGGTTGCGGTATAATACCAGAACCATGAAACAAGGATCAAAAACATCGACCACTTGGTGCGACCAGACCACCTCCAGAAGCTGTAATCGGCGTACGCACTGAATATCGCTTGTAATACTCGCGGTGCAATGATCTACAAACATTTAAAAAACTACTGAATGCAATGAATGAAACCCACAACCGTTTTACACGTACCAAAACCTCCGGTGAGTCAACGCCTAGCAGTTGCAGGATTTTGTAGAGAACGGTGAAGATACCTGGGTGGACATAGCTGCGGATGCCCTTCGCCCACTCCCACGTGAGGTGGCCGTACCCGAAGACAAACTTGTGGGCTACCTCCAGCGACTGCCAGTACTCGTCCGGCACAAACCAGGTGGTGATGAGAAACACGGATACTATGCGCACGCCGAGGAAGACGCCAGCGGCGTGCCGGTCTTGCATCATTGCGCCGAACGAGATCACTTGGTGCAAATCGGCGATGTCAGGAGTTGGATGTGATGTGCGCCACGCGACACCGAGAACGTGCTTTTGGTATTTTTAGGCGCGACGTGGGGCTATTTTTAATGTGTCGCACGGGAGGAAGGCAAATCGGATGAAAACATTCAGGACAGAAAAAAAGGACGCGATGGGTTATTGGTTATGTTTACGTACGCATCTTTTCTTTTGTGCGTGGATTATGAAATGCACCCGCCATTTAAATTTCAACATTTCCGGTTTTCAATTTAGCAAAATTAAATTAAAATTTGCTAATTTGGTCGTAAATTCAACATGATTGCAATTGCAGTACATATTCGGATTATGGAAAATGTAATACATAATTAAATATGTATGTAGTATGTATTATTTACAAAATTATTTGCGGATTAATTCCGTGGATAATAATAAAAAAATAAAACTTGAATGGTACCATTCAAGTTTTATTTTTTTATATCAAAGCAAAGAAATGGATAATAAGCATTGTTTGAAATATGTATGCAATGCATAAATATATAAATATTTGCATATTATCGTTTACGCACCTGT
>JARJDR010008893.1:0-19644 GCA_030264135.1 Myllaena sp. GC000078 | reverse complement strand
TTCAAAATAATTTTTATAACGCACAAAACGTCGACTATTAAATTTTGCGTTGATTAAATTTATTAGGAATTATTGATTCAAAGGTTCAAGTTAATTTATTTTCAATTTATATTCTATTTGGTTAATTATTAATTCATTATTTGCAGTTACAGTGCGTGGAATTTAATTTACGAAATGTATTTCGACGAATTGGTCGGTTGATGAATCGATTTTGCACACCGAACGATTGAATTTAGAACCACTGTGCATGATTTTAATCGCTGCCATCATAATTTGATGGTATGCGCATAGATTTGTCGTATGTAATGCTTGACTAGCGGTTTAAGTGTAATGCAAAGTCAATAGAATGAACATATATTCCCGTGCGCGCGCATGCAAGTCATCTTAAGTCATCTCCGGCGCGGTGTTTCCTCTCCGAAAGGTGTGCCTCGGTCGCTCGTGCAGTTTACGAATTCCTTTCTTCCAACATATCAGATGCTAGGTGTATCTGATTGTATCTTTAACATTATCTATGTGCATAACATTTCCTCATCTCGCAGATTATGTCTATAGTTTTTCGAAATACTTATTTATAGTAATTATTTACTTTAACTATCGGCTTGAAAAACAAGCACTGGATGCGCGCTCCGGGGCTTACGAGAGATAACTCAAGCAAACCAGTTTATTTACCAATTGACACCCATCCAAAGTATATACCTACCTGCCTGTTAATCCCGCCACATATCAAATTAATAGTTTGTTTATGCAGGTGAGCGGTGATTATCGGGGAAATTATGCGTTCGCGATAGGGATTCGAATGGGAATCGTATTCAAATTTAATAACCGCTGCCGCATCACCCGTGGGTGATGAAGTCATTCCGTCAACGACAGAGAGGCGTGAGAAAATGGTTGATAAGAACTTACCTCGTATAGTGCTGGGCATTGCAATTCTCTATATCCACCCCGGCCGAAAGCTATCGGATTGAGACCCGACCGTTTTACCGGTGGCAGCCACTGCCACCCCGGCGCACGCGCCCGCGAACAAATCCACCACGCCACCAGAAGCACTCACTATTATCCACGGGTTGTTATTAACAATGCACTCTATGGAGGAGGGTTTTGGTGATCGTCAGTAAGGGTGCGCTCGATGCGGACGCACGCGCAGCACCATGAGGGCGAGCAGGGCGGCTTTCTTCTTCTTGAAGTGGCCAAACTTGATGCGATACATGGTGGCTGGACCGCAGCAGGCGTAGCGCCCACCCCGCCACCAATTAGCAGCGACCTGGGAACAATTTAAAACGCCAACGATTTCGGAAACTGTGCCAGAGTTTTTCTAAGGATAATGGCCAAAGGACGATGATGGGCAAGCGAAATTCTTTTCTTTGCCTTTGCTTTCTTTAATTAATATTATTACCGCACTGATTGCGAGCACGAGTAGGTTGCTATTATGATTTTGCGCGGCTTGACTCATAAATGAAATTCTGCAAATGCTGATTGAAATCGATGCATCTGCATAATTTGTGCCAGTGTTTGCAAGTTTGCGCTGTTCGACGAAACGATCTATTGCATTATTACATCAATTGACAAATTGTGGTTGAATCCTGTGTGTGCTATGCGTTAGCTTAATTAAAAGTGAATCGATAGGTGATTACACCCGAAGCGAAAGATGAATGGGCTCGCCCGCTATTTTCCATTTCGTTTTCTATGTGTATCTATGAGCTATAACATGTCATGCGACTAGCGTGTAGTACGGATACTCCTACAATAATCCATTTGCATGCATGGGCTTGTATTGCGTATGGCAAATAAGTAACGAGTGTTAATGGTTAATGTTAACTAGGTCCGAGCTGGTGGCGGTTCGGTCAACGAACCTTCACGCACAAACACAACCATCGTGCGTGTTGGTGTTATCATTTGCGATCGTTTTGTTCGCTTTCTTCCTCGTTTGTGTGTGTGCTTTTTTTTTCTCAGTGTGTTGCTTTGTGTTCCTAATGGGCGTGAAAAGTAATCGATTGACGCAATGCTATTGGTAGCGAAAATTATTTCGTCAATTGATAATGAACTTGAAATTCAAATCGATAGTAAGAGCAAAATTGGTAATAGGGAATCAGTTAATTGAATAAAGTGCACTCAAAGTTTTATACTTAAATGGTCGATCGCGTAATTAAAATTGTCGAGTAAGTAATATTCAAAATTTACATTGTATCAATTTTTACAAGCATTGAGTTTTACTAGTGTGGAGGTGAGTGACCTTTGACTCGGATATTTACTGCTTGAATTGTAATTTTCATCCGCAGACGTAATAATAATTATTATTACTTGCTAACTATGAAATATGAACGCTGGTAATTTCTATTATAATCCTCCATAAATCATCAACTTTTCAATTCATCACTCTGGAAACAAATTGCTAATTTTTATTAGACGGCACGATCGCGGTTCACTTATTAGTTGGCATGAAATGAACGTTCTCACGAATTTATTGCAATTTGCGCAATTTTTCTCTTGAAAACTTATTGAACCGGGGCAATGAACCATCGTAAATTTTTGGTTTCGCTTAACTTAACTGAAACTTATGCAAGTCAGTTGCAGCGATGATACGAAGCGGATGAAAAGAATACATGAACACACGCATCAAGCCACCAGAGTATTTGCATAACGTTATGTTGTGCGATTGCGTTAATAGTGCGCGGTCGCATATGGGTGCATCATCATATGAACTGGCAATGAACTTGCGCCGCCGCCGCCGCCGGCCGCGTGCGTACGTAACGCGCGCGCTCGCGCTCGCGCGCCGTTTCCTTGACTCACATACCGCTAATACCGCTATATCTGTGCGAAAAGTTTTGCGGCGCAACGCGAATCGGAAATTATCGGACTTATTGGGAATATTATCGAATACTCATCCTCCGGCAAACTATGCGCAACTTAATCCACAGGGTCACAAATCACAATCAATTGTTGTAAAAGAATTTCGCTTGTTCACCACCACCGGCACTCTCTTCTCAACTCTCTTGAGGAAGGCACGAACGAACGAACAATATGCGCTGACGGTCGGGTGAAAATTGACGTGGATAGCAAGTAGGCATGAATGGGACCGTCCGCGGGCGTTCGTTTGTCGTCCTGCGCGCGCTCGCGCTAGGATAACACGGAACGCAGTACACTAACCTTAGGGGTCGTGCGCCCTCCACTTCCTTCCCTCCTTCCCACCCGCACCAAACCCCAACACCGCCGCACTCGTGCACGCACCGCACGGACGCCACGCACTTGACGCTAATTTCGCACGGCGCGCGAGTTCGTTCACATTCCCGCGCAAAAGGGAGTCAATCCTTCAACGCACACACACACACACTCACTTAAAATCCACACTTTGGGGGCTGGGGGCTGGTCTCTTCGCCGGCGAAGAGGTGGACACACGCGCGCGCGCGCGCAAGCACCTGTTGTGTGGTGTGCGGCTAGGATGGTTTTGTAAGTCCACGCCGCGGTGCGCGATTTTCACACACAGAGCGGAGGAGAGCCACAGACCACGCGCACCCGCTCGCGCTCGCGCTACCACGCCGACGATGTGGAGGATCGCTCACCTACGGCGACGGGCCGGCCGCGCGGCCCAGGTGAGGAGCGAGAGGTCATCGACACACACGCACGCACCACCTCTCCACAACCACGCATGAGAAACAGGTATTACGTATGTCCCGTCCGTCGTCGTCGTCCTCGTCGTCAGCGGTGGCGGCGGCGGCGTTGGAAAACTGAGTTAGCCAACGGGACACCAGCCCAGCCATTGGCCAATGCTAAAACACATTCCGTATGATGCAAGAAGCCGAAGACGACGAAGAAGAAGAAGAAGAAGAATAAGCGACACATGATGATGACGGCCGATGACGTCGGCAACACCTCGAGGACGAGGTTTACCCCTTCTCCACCGGCTTGGGTCATTGCTGCAAGTCAAGAAGGATAGACGGCCACCAAGCAGAAGAAGAAGAAGAAGAAGAAGAAGAAGAAGAACGGACGGACGGAAAGTAACGGAGCGCTCGAGCGCGCGCGCGCAGAATATAGCGGTACAAAGAGCAGTTAGCTTACAACAGGATTGTGCGTATTCCACTGGTGCTGCTGCTGCTGCTGCGGGCGCCACGCAGGAGAGTACCGGTTGGATCATCCTTCTTCTTCGGCTGCTGTCTTTGCGCCGTCGGCGGCAGAAGAGTTGAGTCGGTCGCGAGGTGACGACTGGCAGCAGCAGGAGGAGAACCAGTTGAGCGCGCCGCGAGCATGCGAGCGCATATCCTTCGTGGAACCAACGCAACGCTGCTGAAGTGTTGCAATCCTTCGATGAGATGACTATTTCCAGCGATGGCAATTAGTTGATTCGAAGAAGATGAAGAAGAAGAAGCTGTGATGGGAATTTTTTTTTTGCTACCATTAACCTTTCGAACTTTATCCATTGCGCTGACTGATTGATTCGAGATGTCATCCTATGTATTATCTAAGCATCAGCACAAAGAAGGAGGATGTTTGTAATAACATTTCATGCTAATCGTCGGGAAATTGTTGATGGTTGAGCACGTGCATAGTTTTTTGCGTGCTCAGGTGTGTTACACATTTCTTTGTGGCGCTCGCAAGAGGATGCCGCCACGTAGGAAGACACCGTATGATCACTATCATCATCATTGCAATCTTGCGCTTGCTGACGCCGGCACCGGCGTATTATTGTATTAGCAATTAACAATTAACACACTTTGTGCGCACCATCTGTTTCTTCCCATCCGCAACTGGTCATTGGCCATTGTTTTGTTTTATATGCGATTTGCAAAAAATCTCTCGGTGACGATTTTAATTATTACTCTGCGCCGAACCGAGAAACAGTTATAAATATCTTTTAGAAGAATAATAGCGGAGGGAGGGTTAAATTAACATTGAATTTGTTGTCGCATTCACAATCAGCAAGTGTGTACCGTTTGATGATGTGTTCGACGTCCGCTGTGTCGCTAATCGCCATCTACGGGAAATTAATGCCGTTTGATGTTTTCGCGCGAAATCATCACCACCTAATAGCGCGCTTAATTTGTATGGGCTGTGCACTGACCGTTTGTTTTGTGTGTTTGCAGATTTTCAAATTCAACCGGCGGCATTACTACACGACCGCTTCGTGGCTCTACATCGTATCGAATTTATTGAAGAAAGTAAGTCAACTATGATCATCACGTGCATCACGCTGCCATTCTATAGTTTAATAAGTAACGAGTAACGTAATTGCGATTACGTTGCATAATTACGACGCCACCCACAATTGTTTAATTACGGCGTGCGGCCCGATGAGAGAATATGCAAATGCTGCGCGCGGCGCTCTCCGTTAGGATAATCCTATTTCTATATTAAACCGTATTGGTTTTTGCGTTCATTAAAACGCGAGATATTCCCAGCTGGCGGGAGGCACAATTAAAGACGTGCTTTGCGTATTTATCTTTCGATATCTAATATAATAATAAGACCAGGAATAATATGCTGAAGATCGGGGGAAGAAGGAGAAGATTATTGACTCGCGCTTAATTAATTCGTGCCGTTTTACTTTCGGTGCCCAGCTAGGTAGTTACCTGGCTATAAGGTGGTTGCCCTAGGCGTGAAATTTATTTCCAGCCACTTGAGTCCGCTGTCACTTCTGCCTTGCCACAAACGCACAAAGGAGGGTGAACGGCCCCCGGGCACGGGCCACCTCTAAATCATTGCTCGAAAGCGAAAGCGAAAGGCGAAGGCGTCCGTCCGGCTGCGGAAAGCAAAAGGCGCCCGAAAAAGGGAGAGTTCACGCACCCCGTCCGACGACGCCGGCGTCCAGTTACTTATTGCAATCTCTGACAGTAGCGTTTATAAAATCATCGCGTGTCAATAAACTCTCTCCTGCGCCCCTCCCCCGCTCACGACGTGCTGTTAATTACCGCGTAAATTTTAATTTCGCAGCCGCGCATGCGAATAATGCGCGGTGTGCGATATGGATCTTGCGACTTGAGACATCTTGGATGTTTGATCATGGATGAATTTAATCTAAATTATTTACACGTTTAATGGGCGCATGAGAGAAATAGCGATGGTCATTAACCCCCTCTGTCGAAATCTCAACAACCCCGCGTGAACTCCGCCGAGTATGTTTATTATCTGCATCCCAAATCTGCGAAGCACAAACGGCTGTTGTTGTTATTTTCGTGGCTGAGGCGCATTAAAACCTTAAAGACGGGTACTTATGTAAATCTACACACAACACACACACACGTTGCGTTGGTTTTGCAAAAGGGGATTAATTTCAGTTGTCCGCTGCGGCGGGGGTGAGAGTGGAATTGTGTCATTGCGAAGACGTCGTCGCCACGCGTTTTGTTGCGAGTTCATTTGCCTTTATTACTCTCGCCAATCGCATTTACATACGTGCAATCAGCGGCCGCACCATACATTTATATGTATGTACCGCGAACGTATTATGGATTTTTCTTTGTTCCACCTGTATCCTGCGGAATATGCAAATTTAGCGCGCGCGCGCGTTCGCTTTGTGTATCGATGGATCAAACAACAAAGGCAAACAAATGTTTGCCACCGATTATTGTCAAGAGCTAAAAGTATTTAATAACTTTTGGATGGAGAGATGTGTTAAGTATGAGTTGCGTGGGAACATCTTCAGAATTTAAAGAGGCGCTGCGGCGGCGCGGCGGCGGGGCGATCGATTCGTTTCGCGGGTTCGGGTTCGGAAATGTCGCATCAAGAAGCAACCTGCCCGCTCGCCGGCCCGTGTGTATAGCGGTAATCGACATGGGCGTACCGAAATTTACAGTTAAAAAAGCGCTATGTGTGTGTACTTTCGTTTCGGTTGATTCAAGTACTTCCTTCGCGCAATGATTATGATGATGTTGATGGTGATGCGATGGGTGTAAGTATGACAACTAATACTTTGCCGTCGCCGTCGTTTCTAATCATTAATTATCACGTTGATGATGCGAAATTGCAATATGCGATGCTTTTAGCATCAACTTGGTGCGGTTTTTATCGCACATTTAATTGGGCCGGTGTCAATATTAACACTAGCAAAAAGATTTTAATAGTTTAATTATGATGTTGGCGTGTTTTGGTATCGCGATAATTACCAATTAAAACGATTACGAAATCGTAAAAATTGGTAGTTATACCGTTAAAATACTTACATAGGAGACGCCTACGTCCTTACGTAGGTAAGAAAACACATCATCAATCTTACGAGATTGAGCGTTGCTTCTTCTTCTCGAAATTATATTCTATCTCCCGACCGATAAGGCGGCGGCGGCGGTGGGTGTATAGGCATGGATTTAATCTAACCGCCGCGCTGGAGTCGTAAGAAAATGATGCGCGCGCCAAAGGTGAATCTCATGCGGTCAGAGGTTAATTGCTAAAATATTGTGTGCGCGGCAAGACCAAAAACGATCAATGGCCAAGACGCAGCACCGGCCGGCAGCAAGATGAATGGATAATCCTTTCGCGCGCTGCGGGATAGATTTAAATTAAATAACCGAAAACTTTTCGCCGATGTTGGCTACATCTCTGTGCAACGCACCGAAGGTAACTCCTTGCTATTGCAAGGATGAAACCTGACTCGCAGTAGATTTCTAGCTGAGCGCAGGATAATACCTGGCATAAGTAGATGGCGCACGCGATTTCAAATTCGAATCGCTGATAGCGCGGTGATAGCGTGGTGGGGGGCGTGCGGAAGGATCTTTAAACCAACGCATGCACCGTTCGGCTTTTCGATCGCGACGTGCGTCAGCGCACAACGCGTTATCCTGCATGTGCGCGTGTGTGTGTGTTTGTGCTCTTTTCGCGCCAGGACGACCGACGGACGGTGTATGTTTCGCGATCAAATAGTTTTGGCGCAGCTTGAAACACAACACCAGTGATTGGCGTGCGTTATCCTTAAATGTCGTAAGTGCGGTGGTGCGTGGCTTTCGGGACAATCGGGAGTTGTGTGGTTGTTGGTTTAATCGACGCAGTTCTCCAGCGCCATGACGTCGATTGAATTGTACACCAAGGTAAGCGATAAGCGTTGGGCGAGCAAAGGTTTGCACGTGGTTATCATTATGCTTATGCAAGGACCTAAGGGCCAAGCGAGGGGCGGTAGGTGAATAGTTTGCAAGTGTGCCGATTATTACTTGTGCGACGTCGAGCGCGCACAGATAACGTGTGTTATCAATATGTCCATCCAAAGCCTAGCATATAAGCGTGTGTGCACTGTACGCGGTGTGCACCGACTCGTGTTTAAATGCCAGTCGCAGAATAAATATAAATAAATATAGATAGCAGGTAAAAAATCACAAAGTACCGACGACTTTGTATCAGGTGTAACGGTTAGTTTTAAGAATTTTCTTAAAGATGGTGCAGGAGTTATTAATTGCAATGAATAGTACGGCAATCTGGTTCATGCTAAAGCCTCATCATTAAACTTTATTTTTCAGTAATTTTGTTTCAATCGGAAGAAAAAAGCCGTTGAAAGTTATCTTTTCCTATGTGAAGTTTACAGCACCATCGTAACAAACGTGTGAGAACGTGGGGGTCAGCCGAAAAAGATTGCATACGCCCAGTTGGAGGAATTATTGAATAAAAATTCCTGTCAAACACATTGGCGATAAGCTGTTTCGCACTGTTTAAAATTACTCGGAATGTTGAATGGTTTTTATTGTAATTAAAATGAAAATATTGATGGTAAACGAATAAAAATTACCCGGCGTAAATGACGTGAGAATTGCGCAAATTTGTGTAGCGGAACAATGGAATCGGAATCGATCTTCGCGCACGTTTCCTCCGATGATTACGCTGATGTTTGTGTTTTTCTCGGTGCACGGCATGGCACGATAGCACAATGCGATTCTAGGCTAACGCCGATTTGTCACTGCGTTTGCTTTTTTCGCCCGCCGTTGGGTTTCACTATTAGCAGCTAGAAATTTTTAAATGCGGTCAATTCATAGTAGAATTTCTTTCATTTGCGAAGGAAAAGGAAATGCTTGTCGTTGTTTGCTGATATATGATTTTTTGCTCCTCCGCGCGCCAAGTGAAAAACGGTGTAACTTAATCACTCTAATAACGGCGAGAGAATCAAGGTGAACATGATTCATGTATTTGTTACTTATTATAGCGTTGTTTGCGATAACGTCCTGCCTTCCAAATTGCTGCTAATAATTTCAAATATAGTATTTGCCTAAATAGGTACAATTCATTTGATGAATCATTAGATATTATCGAATTTAAATTAATTTATGGATTTTTGTTAGTTGCACTCATGAAAAAGTTATAATTATCAAGGATGTTTACGGAATGATTCATCTAATTATGTATGTGAAATGATAAACTCTGCGCTGATAACAATTTAAAGTGGCGCCCCATAAAACACCGATTTTAATCGCAAACCGTTAGCGATATGTTCGAATCTGACAAATCTTTCACATTGTTTGAAGATAAATAAAAGTGCGGATTAACAGCTGCGCAACTTTGACCTTATTGAAATTATTTAATCCAAAAGTTTCGGAAACCAATGGTGGAGTGCGTTAATTACTTAATGATTTTGATCAGTTTGCTGCATATTAAAGCAGGCTGAAGAGAAGTTCGCCAACGTAGGAAGTTCAGCAAAACATAAACAAAGAATAGGAGTGCGTAAGGCGAAAGTTTGCGCCTTGAACTTATTTATACCTAACTCGTTCGATCTTTTTATAGCACCATTCGGTCGATGAATCGATGAAGGATCGATAATAATTCTTCCGCGGCGCAAATTGTTAAACGATTGTTTTGAGACAGGCATGATTGCAATTTTCTAATCGGTAATTAACAATCAGCAATCAGCAATTAATGTGTTTATATTCTTGTTGTCAGCCGCCGTATAATTTGATTTGTTTGCATTTTACTTTGCTAGACTACTGCACTCACGCTAGTGTTCTTTTGCAATCATTTGCAATTTCATTTCATTTAGCACTCGCATTTGATTAGTAGAAAATATTTGATAGACATTGAATATTCGCATTGAGGTCTTGTAAGTGGCTTTGCGGCTTTGCTTGGCGCTCGCATTACATCACGTGCGACTGTGGGGATGAGCAGCAGAAGTCTCGTGTATTTCATTGTTGTTTGAAATGCGTATGGAATAATAATGATGCGTTATTTATATAACACGACTGTTATTAGAGTAGATTTAATGTCAATTCTTTTATTCATGAAAATGATTTAAAAGTCGATCAATTTTTATAGCTAATAGTAATTAGAGTAAAGTTTGTTGATGTGGTAATGTAGTGAAGTTGACTGCAGCTACGCGTTTTAAGCTTACTTGTGGAATCGATAATTTTCTTGTAGGCATGCAGTCTCGTATGTATGTACGTACGCTGTTTGTTACTACGTCATAAAAATCTGCTCTACTTCTACTATGCGACTCGTAATTTGTCGACCGCCCACGTCTACCAAAAGTAGAAAAGTCAAAATCATGATATAACTAACTATGTATTAACAATGCGGCTACTTTCATTTCTTTTGCCCATTTTCGGTCTTTAATTATTCGAGCCATTCTTATGGCCCATTGTGATCTCAATCTTTCATCTCTCAACGATTTATTATTAATTTTGCAACGAATGAAATTCTTTAAGATACGAAATAGTTGAAACCAGTTACAAAAAAGAATGTGTATTATATTGACGAGCGATACCTAAATAACGAAATGGCTCACTAGTAAAAGTAGCTAGTAAGTGACATACTTTTAACAGCTACAATATTAGCGTAGATAAGTAAGAGGTTTTCCATTTACGAGAGGAAATGCATTACCTATCGAGTAGAGAATGTAAATTTTTGCCAATGCGGGTGTGTGTAGTACAGTTAAGATCACATCGGGGACAGTTTACTCGAGGTTCACTGTCGAATGAATATTTGATAGCATTGGAAAAGTGAGACTATTAAAATAACACTCTGTGAGCCGCATAGTAACTTGATGTCGGGCAGTTGGAAAAACTGGGTCGTGAAAACATTGGTGACATAATAAAAGTCGATGACTTGCTGCAAAATTACCGATTTTGTTCGGCTTGTAGCAGCCTATCAAGTGCAAGGCCTTCATCTAATAAAATAGAACTTGAACATAAATCGGTTGAAATAAATTAAAATAAATACAAATAGTGCACTTTATACGCTTAGTGATTTTCATATTTGTACGCTTCCGCTTTTGGTAATAGGCGTTTCCTTTAAGGATTTCTTTAGACGTTAATATTATGTTTTTCTTCACGGTGATGACACAACAAGGAGCTACTACAATTATTTTTATTATTTTATGCTTGTTTAATTTTGATAACTACGTTTTAAGTCGTGTATAATTTAACAATGTTTGTAGTTTGCGTTTATACTGAAGATCGAAATGATCAAAATGCATTTATCGATACAGTACTCATTTGCGTGCGCCACTCACTCTCTCATCGAAAGCAAAACACGCTGTCGCTCGAATTGGATGCGAGAGCGGTCAACGTCTTTGGCCGCAACAAAACGAATCGTGCGCTCGTGAGACGATGACGACGACGACGACGACGGTTCCGAGAGGAATCGTGAATTTCGCGATGTACAGTTATCCGACCGGCCGAAAGCCAAAGCCAATGCGTCGCACTCTGCTGGCAGTGGACAAACAATTCATGCGCATAGGATACATTCATATACTATTTCGACCGAATCGGCTTCGATTGCCGGACATTGACTTGATCTGCGATCGAAGTACTTACATACTATTACGTAACATACCAGCTAGTACTATCCAATTAAGAGTCTTGCGCGTATGCAATTAATACACATGCATGCTTCGACGAATGAGATTGGCCGATGGGTAAAAGGCACATTAGAGAGAGAGTCAAAGTTCAGCGTCAAGATTTCCTGTGGTTGTAAATTGCATAGCATTACCTCTCCTGCACATGCAATAGAGTCATTTGCTGATGATTGCTTTACTCTTTTTGTTTTTCTGCGCGCGCGTTGCAGGGCACCAAAGTATGGATTCCGCATCCAGAGCAGGTATGGGAGGGCGCCGAGCTGCTCGAGAACTACGTGCCGGCGAAGAAGACGCTGCTCATCCTCACCGATGGCGCGCAACGGCGCACGCTGGCGATCGCCGGCGAAAAGGACCTGCCATACCTGCGCAATCCGCAGATGCTCATCGGCGAAAACGACCTCACGTCGCTATCATACCTCCACGAGCCGGCCGTGCTGCACAATCTGCAGGTGCGCTTCTGCCAGCACAAGTTCATATACACCTACTGCGGCATTGTGCTGGTCGCCATCAATCCTTATGATGAATTGCCCATTTATGGTAAGTGAAACGTTACGTTTATGTGTATTATATCATGATTTCGATTTCGATTTCTTTGGAAAGTAGGTGGAAGGTGTTGATTTCCATTCGTGTACTAGGTATAGATCTAGTTATTTTATACTTGCGTTTGATTGATGGGATGCATTGCAAAAGCGCGAAAAACAAAAGAAAATGCGCGTGTGAATGCAAAAGCGCGCTAGTTTCGCACGATTACGAAACCAGTGCGAAAGTCTTCTTCTTCCGAACGGATTGCTTTCTTGTTCTCGTTCGCTCGTTCACTTGCCAACGAAAAACAAAGAAAAATTAGCAAAAATTATGCGCAAAATTGATGTCTTGATGTTTTAATGATTATTGTGCGAATGCGAATGTTTAACATAATTTATAGTTCTTTTTTCTGGCTGTCGTGAAATGGCAGCATTCTAATTAAATTTATGTTGGAGATAGTTTTTAATTGCAATGTTTCCATGAAATTGAATTTTTTGCGGTAGACACCGGCACGATACACACGTATCGCGGGCAGCCGATGGGCGACCTGGACCCGCACATCTTCGCCGTCGCCGAGGACGCGTACACGCAAATGGAGCGCGACCAGCGCGACCAATCCATCATCGTGTCGGGCGAGTCGGGCGCCGGTAAGACGGTGAGCGCCAAGTATGCGATGCGCTATTTCGCCACCGTCGGAGGGAACAATGCCACCGAGACGCACATCGAGCGCAAAGTGCTTGCCAGTAGTCCCATCATGGAGGCATGTTACTTCCTCCCCCTTTCTTCTTTTTCGCCTTCTGATCGATTTCATGCATCCACCAGGCGATTGGCAATGCGAAGACGACACGCAACGACAACAGCTCACGTTTCGGCAAGTTCATCGAGCTGCAGTTCAACAAGGCGAACAACATCAGCGGCGCATCGATGCGCACGTACCTCCTGGAGAAGTCGCGCGTTGTGTTTCAGGCGGCCGACGAACGCAACTACCATGTTTTCTACCAATTGTGCGCGGCACGTGCCCATTACCCGGAACTGCAGCTCGCCGACTGCACGCGCTTCCACTACCTCCAGCAAGGCGACAGCCCACGCGTCGACGGCGTCGACGATGCGCGCGCGTATGATGAGACGCTCAACGCGCTTCACCTTCTCGGTTTTCGCGAAGACGACATAGCAAACGTGCTGCGCGTGCTTGCGGCCATCCTGCACCTGGGCAACGTGCGCTTTACGGAGTGCGTTGTCCAGCAGGAGAACGAACAAGATCAGGATGGTTGTGCGATCCGTGCGGACGATCCGCATTTAGGTCATTTCTGCACGCTGCTTGGTATTGGCAATGTGGCGGAGCTGCGGCAATGGCTGTGCACGCGGCGCATTGTTAGCACGCGTGAGGTGTTTATGAAGCCGATGCACGCGCAGCAGGCGGTGAATGCGCGCGATGCGCTCGCCAAGCACATCTACTCGGAGCTGTTCAACTGGATTGTGGTGATCATCAACAAGGCGCTCGAATCGGACGTGCCGCGGCATAAGTTTATTGGTGTGCTGGACATCTACGGCTTTGAGACGTTTGAAACGAACTCTTTCGAGCAGTTTTGCATCAACTACGCGAATGAGAAGCTTCAGCAGCAGTTCAACTTGCATGTGTTTAAGCTGGAGCAGGAGGAGTACCTGCGCGAGGAGATTGAGTGGAAGATGATCGATTTCTATGATAACCAGCCGTGCATCGATCTGATCGAAGCGAAACTGGGCATTCTCGACTTGCTGGATGAGGAGTGCAAGATGCCCAAGGGCAGCGATGGTTCGTGGACGGAAAAACTGTACGGGAAGTGCGTCAAGTACTCGCATTTCGGCAAGGCGCGCTTTGGTACAACCGCGTTCACCATCAATCACTTTGCCGATAAGGTGCAGTACGAGAGCGCTGGATTTCTGGAGAAGAATCGCGATACGGTTATCGAGGAGCAGATTGCGGTGGTGAAGCATGGTGGAAACACCCTGTTGCGGCGTCTGTTTGGCGGTGCGCCGGCGACGGAAACAACCACCAAGTCGGGCGCCAAATTGAAGGTGGTTTCGGCGAAACCGACCGCCGGCCCGAGAAACACCAAAGCGCACAAGAAGACGGTCGGCTCGCAATTCCGCGACTCGCTCAACATGCTCATGGCGACGCTGAACGCCACCACACCGCATTACGTGCGCTGCATCAAGCCGAACGATTCAAAGGCGCCGTTTGAATTTAATCAGAAGCGCGCCGTCGAACAGTTGCGCGCTTGCGGTGTGCTTGAAACCATTCGCATCTCAAGCGCTGGGTTTCCTAGTCGGTGGACGTATCAAGACTTCTTCTATCGCTATCGTGTGCTCTGCAAGTTTAACGATATCAACTGGCATGACATGCGGTGCACGGCGGAGACGATTCTACGCGCCTACATTCGCAACGAGGACATGTTTCAGTTTGGCAAGACGAAGATCTTCTTTCGCGCCGGCCAGGTCGCGTACTTGGAGAAGCTGCGCGCTGATAAGCTGCGCAAGTGCTGTATTATTATGCAGAGCACGGTGCGCGCGTTTATTTGGCGCAAAAAGTACCTGCGTATTACGAGCGCCATTTACAATATTCAAAGATATGCACGCGGATATCTGGCGAGAAGGTACGCTCTTTGGTTTGAACCCATTTCCGGTGTTTTACATGGTTTTGGTTTTCAGATTGGCTGAGCAATTACGGCGCAATCGAGCGGCGATCACCATTCAGCGCTATATGCGTGGATGGATCAAACGCACGCAGTATCAACGCAAACGCGAGTTAATGATCAATCTGCAGCGCTTCTCACGCGGTTTCCTAGCAAGGAAACACTTTATGGCTCTCAAATACAACGCCAAGGTTGGATTCCTTCAACTTTGTCTCATTTCCGGTTGCTTGTATCGTGTTTCTTGTGTTTAGGCGTTGGTGATTCAGCGTTATGTCCGCGGTTGGTTGGCGCGTCGTGAAATGCTGGCGCGCAAACGCAAGATTGTGCTCTGCCAGTCGGTGATACGACGCTTCCTCGCGCGTCGCAAGTACAAGAAGCTGCGCATTGAGGCGCGCTCCATTGAACATGTGAAGAAGCTCAACAAGGGCCTGGAGAACAAGATCTTTATGCTGCAACAGAAGATTGAGGATCTGAACGCGTTCAAGGTGGATGCGGCGCAGGCTCATATCGAAATCGGCGAGCTGAAGGCGCGCATGCTGACGTTCAAGGCGATGGAGGTGGAGATCAAGAATCTCAAGCAGCTGCTGGTGAAGAAGAACGAGACGATTCGCGAGCTTGATACGAGCGTACAGCGCGAGGTGAATGAGAAGATGGATCTGGTGCATGAGCAGGAGAAATACCAGCGTGAGATTGATGAGGAGCGCGCGCATTGGGTGGAAGAGACGAGCAAGCTTCGCACTGAGTTGGACAACATCAATGAGGTGCTGCGCACGCACGAGAAGGGCGCTGAAGAGCGAATCAAGATGCGCATCGCCGAGGAGAAGCAATTGATGCAGCAGCAGCAGGATAACGAGACGGTGGCCTACCAGCGTCTGCTGGAGGAGTATCACAATCTGGAGGCGCACTGCGAAGGGCTGCAGGCGCAGCTGGTGGAGGCGCATCGAGGTGGTCGTGCGCGCGGCAGCGATTTGAGCTCGCTAACGCTGGATGATAGTCAGCCGACGTTCGAGTTGCCCGACCATGGCTACGGTTCGGTGCGTTCCACCTCGTCGACGGTGTCCTCGCATGCCAAGCTGGAGACGATTGAATGGAAGGGTGATGGCGGTGATGCAAACGGCGGCGGTGCGGAGAGTGCGCCGTCGAGTTCGAGCAGTTCGTCGGACCATACAAAGTTCGAGGGCGTCAAGGTGGACGTCGCGCTGGTGCTGAAGCTGCGCAACAAGCTCGGCGAGGTGGAGCGCGAAAAGGGTCGGCTGCAGAAACGGCTCGATGATTTGGAGCTGTCGCCGCGCACGGAAAGCGCCGAGAAAACTTTCAACGACGGTATTAAGATCTCCGAGTTGGAGCTGGCGAACTCGACGCTCAAATCGCAATTGATGGAGTTGCGACATTCGATGGACGATGGGTCCGCAGGCCGCGGGCAGCTGGTGATGCAGATGCAGAATTTGCAGACCGAGTTGGATCGCAAGTCCGAGGAGATTGTGCAGCTGAAGAGCGTGCTCAGCAATCAGACGAACAATCTGAAGTCGCTGGTGAGTTCGCAGGCGCGCACCGGCGAGTACATCAACGAGGATGGCGAGCTGGCGCTGGCATACGAAACGCAGAAAACCATCAATAAGCAGTTGGAGCTGGAGCTGCAGGATGAGAAGGTCAAGTACAAGGCGCACGAACGCGAGTACAAGCTGGAGATTGACAAGCTGCGCGACGACAACGAGCGCCAGCAAAAGATCCTCTCGGCGAACCTGCAGACGACGCCGCAATCGCAAACGGAGGCGTTTATGCAGCTGGAGATTACGCGGCTGGCGTCGGAGAACCTGCAGCTGGTCGACAACAACGATCTGCTAGCGGATCAGGTGCGAAAGTTAAAGCGCCAGCTGAAGCTCTTCAACCGGAAGCTGAAGGAGCATGGCATTGATCCGGACGAGACAATGCGTGTGGACGCAACGGCGGCCGCAGTTGGTGGGGCGCTCGCTTCCTCCGCCACGTCTTCAGCGGTGGCACGCAACATGCCTAGTGTGAAGAAGAAGGACAAGGGCTTCATGGGTATGTTTGCCTACAAGGAAGGCGACGAGCGCGCCATCATGCGCGCACTTCTCTTAGGTGTGTATAATGCGCACTATCGCGAGCGCTCACTTTAAACCATTGTCAATAAACGTCCCAAACTGTAACCGAGGAGTTCCGGTGGTGTTTAATTTGTATTGGGGGGCGTGGGTTGGTAGATCTCAAACCGCGCACGGCCGTCACACTGCTGCCTGGGCTGCCCGCCTACATCATCTTTATGTGCGTGCGCCACACGGACTACACGGACAACGAGGACAAGGTGCGCCTGCTGCTCTCGAACTACTCGAACGCCCTGAAGAAGGTGATCAAGCGGCGCATCGACGACCTGGAGACGAAGGTGCTCTGGCTGGCGAATACGCTGCGCTTCCTGCATTTGCTGCGGCAGTACAGCGGCGACGTCACCTACCAGGGCGCTAACACTGACAAGCAGAACGAGCAGAAGCTGCGCAACTTTGATCTCTCCGAGTACACCCAGTTGATGGCCAATTTGGGCGTTTACGTCTATCGCTGTATGTTGTCTGCTTTCTGCGTTTCTGTTCATTGCGTTGAGTTGTGTTTTGTTTAGTGCTCGTCGATCAGCTGAAGGAAACCATCCAACCGCTGATTGTGCCGGCGATCCTGGAGCACGAAGAGATTCAGGGTTTGACCGGCGCCAAGCCAGGCTTCCGGAAGCGCGCGTCAAGCGTTGCCGAGAGTCCGGTGGGGGATAAAACGCAGAAACCTACGACAGCGCTGCTGCACGAGTTAACTTCACGTCACAAGATCCTTACTTTCTACGGCGTGGATGCGCCGGTCATCTCGCAAATCTTCCGCCAGCTCTACTATTTTATCTGCGCGTCCAGTTTGAATAATCTCCTACTCCGAAAAGAGCTTTGCCACTGGTCGAAAGGTTTCCAGATTAGGCATAATCTCTCGCACTTTGAGATGTGGACCAGAGAGAAAAAACTCGACGTATGGTTTATCAACTTTCGTTTCCAATGAGTACTTAATTGGTTTTTGTAGGAGACATCGATTCAGGCGGCTCTGCAGCCGATTATCCAGGCGGCTCACCTGCTGCAGGCGCGCAAACACGAGGAGGATGTCGACAGCGTGTGCGATATGTGCAGCTCGCTGTCATCGCAACAAATCTGCAAGATCCTGAAACTATACACGCCCGTCGACGAATTTGAACAGCGCGTCTCGCAGTCATTCATCGACAATGTGAAAGCGAAGCTGGCGGCGCGAGGAAGCGAAGAGGATCAAGTACCTTACTGACTTTATTTCCCGAATTGTTTGTAACCGTTGGTGTGTTTCCTCTTGCAGAATCTGCTCATGGACATCAAGTACAAATACACGGTGCACTTCCCGTTCATGCCGTCTGCGATCTGCCTGGAGCACATCGAGGTGCCGGAAGCCATCAACCTTCCGATGTTGGAAAAGATTTAAAACAACGGGTAAGACGCAGGAAACACAAAATACCAAAAACAAAACCACACTATAAATATATATACAATCCTATTTACATGCTCTACATCTTGATGAGAAAAAGAATAAGAAGAAAAAGGTAAAAGCCTAAATTGCTGAACTTGGTTACTGTAGTGTTGAATGTAAAATATATACAAACATTTCGCAACTACGGCGCGAGTGGTTCGAACATCAACTTGTCTTTCTCAACTATAGATGATAACGAATTCGTAATGAGACACAATAAACAATTGATGGGCACACGGTAAAAAGTAACAAATTTAGATGAGAGTGTGTTTACGTAATAGTTACAAAAGGCAGCCTACAAGAGGATACATAATAGTATTATAACTTATTTATTAACTGCATTTACTTGCAAACGATTCCGTTTTGATATGTATATAAAATATGTTGAGAGAATATATAGTAGCAGATAGATAACAAAATACGCGAAGTTTGTAAATAAAGATAAATTATAAATTATCTTAGAACTCTAGATTTATCTTCAATTGCAATTATTTATGCAACAAGTTACCAAAAAAAACCGATTTGATGACAATTTAACGAGTGAAGAGCAGTCAATTTTACTTGCAATAAATAATATTCATCTTTGACATATCGCTCGGTTCAATCATACCAATTCAGCGTATTTTCGTCACGATAATGACGTACAGTAATTATGTTATGAGTTTTGCGCGTTGGTAAGTGTTTAGGCGGTAAACCACAGGTTTAACCAAGTAAAAAACGATTGGAAGTAATCGTAATTAGCATGAAGGATGAGTGACTTAATAATCTGCCTATTGTACAATAAAATGAAAGAGTTTTAAAGGGATTGTTATCAGCGGCGATGCGATAAGAGATTTATGGAACGTTGGTCCTTTATGCAGAGATATATTTTAGAGCAAATTCAATTATTTACAATATTCGAAAGTAGAGGGAAAACATTAATATTTATGAATTGGAAAATTACAGATTTACCTACGATATATGAAACATTGAGGAAAAGATGATTATTAGAAATATTATATTTATAAAAAAGTTGTTGATTATATTCAATTGTGATTAATTTTGCGATCGATATATTGTTGTCTAAAATCGATCGTGGTTGAGAGGAGACGCTATTATATTTATTCATGTTGAATTCTATTGACTGTTATCCATGCGTAATCCATTGCGGAGAATTTACCAATGTGTACGTGT
>JARJDR010008878.1:0-32698 GCA_030264135.1 Myllaena sp. GC000078 | reverse complement strand
TACTGCCGCGGCTCCGTTGTTCTGCGCCATTGTTTGTCGCGTCCGCGGAAAGAATGTGTGGAAAATTATCTGCTTTTGTTGTGCTGCCGCAAATTCCTCGCGCGGTTCAGTGTCGGCTTCCATCATATCGAATCGAGAAGATGGCATGCGTTTGGTTTTAATTCTTTTCGGTTGACTCTGCTCGCGTTTGGGAATATGATGTACTCGACGTAGATTTTATCATTACCTACGTATTACGTGCGCCGCATTCGTGAAGTGAACCTTGATGCGCTCAGCATGAGATTAACAGTTATCTGCAGAATAAAACCAACGCCGTTTATTTTTTCTGTTTTTATTTTTAATGGCGCAATCCAACGCCATGGGTTGTTTTTTCTTGTTTCAGTTTATTTCTTGTCAATTATCTACACTAGAATTGTCTCTCAATTCACTTTATTCGCGTGTAAAAACTCGAAATTGTACATAGTTGGATCGATAGTTATGTTGTTATAATTGCATCCGTATTGAATTTCACACAGCTGTAATAATGAGTGTAGTTTAAAATTGTACAAGCTGCGGTTGCGATTAGTTTTGTCCGGTGGGCGACTCATCGCATTCAATGGCGATTAAAAAATATTTACACTCATCGGTCATGTCAGATAGCTGTTGTCGTCGTCACATTTTCATGCGTACGATTACACATTGCGATTCAATTTGTTCCGATGTTTTATTGTACGATCCAAACGATGTGCTTGACACTTGCGTATAAATGAAATGCGCCCGCGATTTATTTTCTTGCTGTCACGTCCCGATTTCAGTCGACCCTGAAATGTAGAAAAATATATCCAATCTTTGCATGTCATTGTATCAATCACTCTGGGAGACACCCTGGGAATCAATCAGACGCGAGTGAATGAATCACAATCGCACACATTTCGCGATGTGTGTCAAGTCAATACGCCTCGATTTATAATAAAAACACGACAATTATCATATACATGGCAGAGTCTGTAATTATTTTCGAAACTGGCACAAAACGTACAAGTACAGCATTGCTTTTTCATCGTGTGCCAATATCGACGCACATAATTCGGCGTGTAATAACGTAGAAAACGAACGGCGACAATATCGTTGAGATGGTTAGGTAACAGGCACACTTTTGCGTCCCGAGCGTATGATTACATTGCGCATTAATTTATAACTTTCTAATTAATTGCGGGCGCTGTACGAATAATGGGTGGAATGAAAACGAAGTCTTTCGCCCGCTTCCTTCTCCGGCGCTTTAGAGCAAAAATTTAGGCAATGTCAGCAAGAAAGAGAAAAGACGCTTAAGATGAACACCCCCACTCGAGTGGAAGTAGACTAAGAAAGTTTCGATCGAGTGACATTTTTGCCAGCTCTCTTTGTGTCGGACGCATGTTAATGATGGTGAATATGATGAAGACGCTGTCGGGGGAAATGTTCCAAGGATATACAAAAAGACTTTATGCTCGCGTTGTTCGTGAGGCGGTTGCGGGCATTTTTCATACTTGGGCGCGCAACGGCGTTCAATTAATTAAGTTTGGAAATTAATTTCACGCGTTGTTTAATGTCACTCACGTCCGGAAAAGCCCAGGTTATTATTTATTCACAGAATAATTTCTTGTTACCAAAACTCAATCGTTACACCATTTTCAAAGGTTGAATAAAATTGCTGATAATTTATTTACATAAACATTGAATTCTGGAAGGCTTTATGACTGGTGGCTATCGGAAAATATTTGCTCCAGTTGCGGTGCGGCACTTTTCCGCGTTCATTCATCCGTTTATGTAATCCTTGGCGCCAATGCCGACATTTCTCCCGCCAATCCTTCCGGGAGCACACGCGCGCGATGTACTTTTTCGGTTTGCTTCCTGAAACGACCGGCTAAGCCTCAACCACCCTCGACGCGTGGTGTCTTTCTTGTCTATATATAACCGAATTGAATGCGCTTGAATGTTATACAACTCATCCGGCGCAAACGATGGCGATGATACCTTATTGCGCAGTCATCCAAACAAATATCCGAATACCTTTCCATCGCTCGGCGCAACGTCATGCGTGTATTAATCGATCAATCGATTCGCGGATATTTGCATTACAGCGATTCGTGCATTCCGCGCATACCTTCTTCGATCTATTAATACCGCGGCATCGAAGAGGTCGGATGCAGAGAAAAGGCAAAGAAGAAGAAGTTTAGGGGAGGCACGAAGGAGAGTGTTTCCAGTCCGCCAGCTTAAAATAGCCAAGTCGAGTGGATAATTAAATCTCTTTGCCGGCTTGTCAGAATCGTAATTCATGTTTTGTTCGATACTTATTGCCGTGGCGCGCATGAGCTTAAATGCAGGCGAGCTGAAATATAGTCGTTTTGGTCCTGTGCGCGTGTTGGTGCATTCGTTGCATTTCGCTGCCGCTTTGTTCCGGCGCTAATTTACGACCGCCGCCGCCGCAGAAATAGTTCGTTGTGCAATACGCATATCAGCAGGTCGCATTCGTTGCAGCTGCAATTGTACACGCTTTAATTCATCGAATTCCCTCCGTCGCACAAAATTGGAACGCCGAGGCAAAAGCCATTGATTTGCTTGCTTGTTGTGTCGACGATCCCCACGTATTTCGCTTGATGCAAGAAGTTTGCGCGAGGTCAAGAAAACAGGGCGCACATAATCGTTACAAACGCCAATGCATTGCTTCTTGTTTTCGTTTAGTTTTGTTGCAATTGCGCCGATGCAATGAGGCTTTCATCAACACAGGCCAACGACGACAGGCAGGGAATTAAGTCCGATGCCTTCGGCTGCTTCCTCCGCTTGAATGTTAAACGCGAAACGCCTTTTATTGTTGCACTCTTACTCCCTTTGCTATCGCGCTGTTACGTTGTACCGCCATGAACTCCTCGTACATTTATACACATTATCACATTTCGAGCTGTCGTTGGTGTTGGTTGGTGTTTTTAATTATTATTTATTGTATTACGCGAGAGAACAACGGGCAAGCAAGCCAAGTTGCATTGCATTGAATGGCGTGCGATACAACTTGAGTGCATCCTCACTCTAGCAAGCCACCCGCCGACCAACCGACCGAGTTGTAACACAAAGCACGTTTCTAATTGACAATAATTAACGCGGGTTGAAAGTTCAATGCGTTGGAAATTATGATTGCGTCGCGGCGCCCTTCTCACACTGCGGCCGGCAGCAGGGTTATTATATGTACAACAGTGCAAAACACGAATTTAACCATTCAATTTGTGACTGCGGAATCATTGCCTTCTCGAAAATTCGTTTCACGGCGTAACGCGTAAATTGAAATCGTAGCGAAACCGTAGGTGTGTTTCTTGGGTGGGTTAGTCATGCGAGTTTTAACTTGGCTCTACGAATTTCGTTTCGATTATTATTATTTGTGTGCTCTATTAAAATTATGTTAATGATGATAATTAAATCTTTTTCGAGGAAAGCACACGATTGAGATAAATAGGTGTAAACAATGGCGATTTATTTAGATTTAGATAATTGCTTTATCCTGCATTGTTGATTGTATGTATCTTTGGCGTTTCTTTCTCGAATTGGAAACGATTCAGTTGTTTTTCATTTCGACTCAAGGTAACGCGAAACAATTGCTCATTTACATTACGCTTACCGTATGTGATTTATCCGCTAATATTCATTAACACATCAATAATTATATAAACAGGTTTTTTCTCTAGCTTGTAACTTAATGATTTTATTTCAAGAGGAAACTTTCGAAATCAATAGGACACACAATTAGGTACTTACTTCTCGTTACACTTTACAAGTTTGACTCGGATTGCAATTCACGGTATTGTGTAGCATCGTCGGCTCATCGCTCATCTCGCGTGATCTATTTATTAGCCGTGGCAATGCATCAGTTGCGATGATGATTGTCATACACGGGTGCTTCGTGCACGCGCGTCGTATGACATCTCATTTTCGCCAATCCGGCAGTATTAGAGATGAATGGTTCGTAATAATGATGATGTCGAGCGCGTGCACGGTTGGAAATAGTGAAATGGACAACATGACCCCGTTCAGCGTCAACACGTTCTCGATACCCGGCGTCGTGCGTGTACCATACCGGGGAAGCAATTGCGGAAAAGAAAATATTTTCACGTCTCCATCATCTCCGCGATCGTTTTATTTTCACTCCGATTATGTCGCATCGAATCGATTCGTGTAAATGATTTCTCTCAAAATTCGATCGCACTCTCTCTGTAAAAGTAAGTGAACTTGACTTGTATCCAATTTTGGGATTAGTATGAATAAATTTTTTAACGCGTACGTACGCATCGATCACACGTGAACTAGTTTTGAATCGAAGAATCATTATTTGTGCTAGTGCTATCGATGTATCAACTTATTTGGTGCGCAATTGTCGAATGTTTGCTCTCAATCATGAGCCGATAGAAATAGAAATTAACATGTTTACTTTTATGGACATACTGGCGGCCGCACACAATTCTAATTGTCGCGTTTCCTATCCATGCCCACATGTACGACTATAATGAATTCAATAATACGAAAATGGTTACCCAGCGATAGAGAATTATTGGTTACCCAGCACATAATAAGAAAATTAATAAGTTTCAACGTAAATTAAGTGGATTTGCGCACGTCCTTAAATAGTAAGACGCTATCTACGATGGAAACAGAGTACATACTTGCAATTATTTTTGTGATGCATTTTCACATCGTCTCGCGCAACGAAATTAACGACCAAAGTATGCTGTGATGGCCATCTATGGCCATGTACTTGCTCGATTAGATTGATTTCTGCGGCATTTTGCTCCATTTTTACGCGCTTCGCTTACATTACGCGAATGTTTGCTATTTGCAATGCACTTTGAACTAGTGCCGCGGCGCAAGGCCTTTGCTTTTAATTAACGCACGAACAATGTCCTCTTGATGGTCCATTTGTGCGACAGCACGCACGATGTGATGATAAAGAAACGAATCGACTTTACGCGAAATAAATGAAATGCAACAAGCATCGTCTCAATTCTATTACGAAGGAGGCCTGCATTCGACAGAGCATGCCCCAGCAACAAGTTACGAGCGCGAAACTCGTTTCATGGCTATATAAATTTAATTGCATAACGCGAATGCATAATTAATTTTGTCTGGCGGAAGGGAGGACGATTCCGCCTGACCGCCACCGCCGATGTGTTCCTTTCATCATTCCAAACGTCCGCGCGTAATCGATGCTGACGTGCGCATCCCTCTTGAAGAATTCGCACGTTTTGCGAACGTGCGAAGGCCGCCGCGCGCGCTTTAAGTAACTTCGATAAAATTCCCATTGGAATTTCAATTCCGACGCAAATTATGATCATCATCATCATCCATTTGCCATTATCATTCGCGTCTCGCACACGAATTTAATCGACAACGGCGCCCGTTCGTCTGCTCTTGTGTTTGCAGATGAGCCGCGCGTGCGTTCCGGCGTGTGGGACGACTCGCAATGTGATCGCAGAATGGTGCCGCCGCTCATGCACAATCGGGCGTCCACACTGCAGCACTCGGCGTCGCAGCGCAGCTCCGAGGACAGCTGGTGCTCCGGCTCCGAGCCGGAGCTCTCCTCCGACGAGGAGAGCGAACGCAGCAGCAGCACTTCGATCAGTCGCAGCAATGGCCAACTGAGGAGTACGTTCAGCAAGGCGCGCACCCTCTGCGATAAGCTGCGCGGTAGTGGCGGTGCGTCGCTCGCCGCTGGTGGTGGCGGTGCCGCGCCGAGGATGAGTCTGGACGCGGTGACGCTGCCGGCGGATGCGGCGCCTAACAGCGGTGCCGGTTCACAAGGCCGGCTGCTATCGCGACTCTTCAGCATGCGACGTGGTTCTTCGCATCAGTACGATGTGGACCATGGCGGTGGGAGTTGTACGACGGCGGATTCACCCACGCGCATGGTGGTAACCTGCAGCGGCAAGCAGATGCCGCAGCTGCAGGAGGTGGAAGAAGAGACGTCCTTTCTGAGCTGCACGCCGCATCAACGCCGGTTGATGCCGCCCGCGCTGCCCGCCGCGCCGGCCGATCTCACGCCGCCCCAGGTGAAGCGGCGCGCCATCATCGCCGCCATCGTGCACAGCGAGAACTCCTACGTGGCGACGCTGCACAAGCTCGTTAATGACTACAAGAAACCGCTGGAGGAGAGCTCGCCGCCGATACTGAGCGCCTCCAAGATCGCCACGCTCTTCCACAAGCTCTCCGAGATCCTGCAGTGCCATACGCTGTTCCGCGTCGCGTTAGCCGAGAACGTCAAGAATTGGGATCGCGACGAGCGCATCGGCGACGTGTTCTTCGCGTCGTTCTCCAAGGCGATCGTGCTGGACATTTACAGTGGGTTCATTAATAATTTCTCCGTCGCGATGGATCTCGCCAAGATGGAGGCGAAGCGAAAGTCGGCGCTGGCCGACTTCTTCAAGGTACTGTTTATTTTCGATGCGTTGCCGCAGACTTCAAGTATCGTTTATATTCCAGGTGAAGCAGATCAGTTCGCATGACAGGCTATCATTTTTCGGATTGATGGTCAAACCCGTTCAGCGATTTCCCCAATTCATACTCTTTCTGCAAGTAAGTTTTGTGCCTTCGCGTCGGGGCATCATTAATCATTTCGCATGTCATCGCGTTTTATCGTCCGAGCATTGATTGCATGGTGGTATGTTTTGCAGGACTTACTTAAGCACACACCGCAAGGCCACCACGATCGCATGTCGCTGCAGCTGGCGCTCACGCAATTGGAGTCGCTCGCCGAGATGCTCAACGAGCGCAAGCGCGAGGCGGAACAATATCAGGCGTTCAAAGAGATGCTGCGCCACATCAGCGGCAAGTTCTCGTCGCGCCCGCTGTCCGACGGCAATCGCTATCTGCTGCGTGAGGACAACGCCACGCAGCTGGAGTTCAACCAGTGCGGCTTGATCACAAAGGCGAAGCGTCGCCGACTACTGCTGCTCAACGATCTGGTTGTGTGCGTGTCGGTGGCGCAGCGCTCCACCGACGACTTTGGCGTCAGCGAACGCCTGAGCCTGAAGTGGATGTATCCGGTGTCGGACATTGAGATACAGGACACGATCTCGTCGCCGAATCTTACGCGCATCCTCACTGCGGGCGCCAACAAGAGCGGCAGTCTCAAGTCGAACGCGTCGTTTGAGGGCACGCAGCCGCAGGTGGACAACATCGCCACCGAGATGAGCAATCTGATGCACGACTACGAGGTGCTGTCGCGCATCGGCGAGCTGGCCGGCTCGCTGCGCGGCAGCTACAAGGAGATCAGCGTCGACACCACCAAGCGCATCCTGCATCAGATTCAGACCTCCATTCAGCACAAGGACGAAGAGATGGCGTGGGTGGATTCGTGCTGCCTGCAGATCGTCGCCAAGGCGAAAGGCAAAGAGGAGACGTTCACCTTCCAGACGGATAACCCGGGCATAAAGAAGGAGTGGATCACCGAGTTGCGACTGGCGCAGTTGGCATTGGACCCGAGCAATTCGCCAGCGTGGGAGGTACCCGAACAGGAGCAAAGGCCCAGCACCAAGATGCCGTTGTTCGTCAAGTCACAGGCGGTTTTCAAGTCGCAGCATCAAACTGAGGTTGGTACTTCCGTAACTCGACGTTTTGATAGGTTTTTACAAGTATGGTTTGTTGCTTTGCAGGTGCGCTGCGGGTGTTACTATACTATCTATACGCCGAAAGTGACTTCACGTCGACGCAACAAATGCCAGAGCTATCTATGGGTCTGTACTACAGACGGGGCCAGCTCACACATCACGGTGCTTACGCAGCACGCACAACAGGCGGGCACTCTAAAAGAGGTCAGCTCGTTCTCGCTGGTTGAGACACAGGTCACCGCCGTCGAGTTCGTCAAAGGTAATGCGCCCCCATGTCCAATGCTAGCCACCGACACCGTGTGGATGGGCACTAGCAGCCGCAAAGTGATCCTTTACTCAGCCGATGAGCCGGAGAAACAAGAGGAGCTTGCTCACTGCCTCGTCAACGACAGCATCGTCCAAATTAAGTACCATTGCGATAACGTGTTTGTTGCTCTCAGCAACGGAACGCTGCTTATTTACCGACGCAATCCCATTGATGGGTCGTGGATCCTGAAAGATCCGCAAGTAAAGATGCTCGGCTGCGAACCCGTATCTAGTTTACTACCGATAAACATGAGTCTGTATGCCGCATGCGGGAAAAAGGTGTGGGTGCTTAACGGGATCACCGGAGAGATCCAGAAGGATTTTAGCGTGCAGCACGAGCACGTCGGTAACGTGAATCTCATGGCGCACAGTGGCGTGGGTCTGTGGATCTCACTGAAAAACTCCAGCACAATTTGCCTCTACCACACGGAAACGTTCAAGCATTTGCAGGACATTAACATCGCTTCAAACGTAATGCGCGTTACGACAACCAACGGTAGCGGATCATCGGGCAGCGACTGCTTGAACAACAATCGGTCGCACGTGAACGTCACCGCGCTGCTAGCCTGTAAGGGTTTGCTATGGGTGGGCACCAATGTCGGCATTTGCCTGACGATCCCGCTGCCTCGTTTGGAGGGCGTGCCGATCATCAGCGGCCGCGTCAACATCTCCTACCATGCGCACTTCGGGCCGATCGCATTCCTCATTGCGTTGCAACCAAAGAATTATGTAAATTGTACAAAGATGGACGACAATGAGAATGTGCACGTGCCGAAGCCGGCCGTGCTCGAGAAGCAGCTGTCCGACACGGAGGGTCTTGTTGGTGCAGGCGCCGGGAGCGTGGCGAAACTCAAGCATCACCTGACCAACAGTCCGGTGATTCTACGGCGGCGGCGCTCCAAGGACAGCGAGATGCGGCTGTCGAAAACGCTGCCGCGTGGCCTGGGCACCGGCGCGTCCAAATTCTCGACGAGCACCACGTCCAGCCAGGGCTCGGGTGACACGTGTGACGTGTACGGCCTGTACGGCCAACTGATGTACGTGAAAGACTATGACGGCGAGGAGAATATCGCGGATCAAGTGTATGAACCGCTGCGTCGCTCCGATCCCGAGCTCGCGGCCATTCCGGCGAAAGTGAGCACGCTAGACCGCCGCCTCAAGATGAAGGTGAGCCGACCGCGGTCACTGGATCTGTCCAATTGGTCGGTGGACTCGCGCAGCTCCAGTCTGTACACGTCGTCCGGCAGTGAGGAGAGCATGGCCCGCAATCTGGGGCGCAGCGTGTCGCGGAACAATTCCAACGTCAGCCGGCAGCTGGACGGCGTCAGCGAGGTGGTCGAGGAGAAACCGAAGAACAGCGTCGTTGTTAATGGCGGCGGCAGCGTTGTGAACGGCGGCAATAGCAGCGGCAGCAGTAGTGCGAATAGCACCAACAATAATAGCACCAACAAAACGCTGAATCGCATCAATGCGACTGATAGTCGCCGCACTGTGATAACGATCATGGGCGGCAGAGGCTATGTGAACTGGCGGCAGCCGTGTTGCGCGGCCGACAAGAGCAAACACGGCAGCTTGTCGGAGCGCAACAGCAAGGACGCCCATATTGTTATCTGGGAACTGAAATTGTGATGTGCTCCATGAGGAATGGAAGGGTATCGTATCATATTAAACGCACGCGGTTAGCTAGAGATTTGTGTAACAATGATGACTTCTTCGAACCGGCATGGCGGAATACGTCGCGATTGGGCGAATATTTATTTCGTTTTTTCTATGTATTTGACGTACATACACATCTATTAATGCAAATAAAGTTCATATTGTTATTTATATTAAGAGGAGGTGAAGCTACGCAAACCATTTATATAAATGTTGTAAATATCTTTAGAATATTATATATATGAGCATACAGAAATCTTTCAAATTTTAACGACTATCGGTTTTTGAAATAATCGCCAGTAAAATATTTGGAAATATCTTTACATGTATTTGTTTTATATGTTTATAATTTATTTTTTAATTAAATGTTTTTCAATTGTCTATAAACTGAAGGGGTGTTGGTTTAAACGATTTTGGCGCAGTTGGGTCACTGCATGAACACTGCTTTAATTGTTTGAATGTTCCAATATTATTTAATAATTTTCCCATCATAGTAACGGTTTAGTGAAGTGCATCATCTCAAAAACAACATTGGACGTGTAGTGCACTGCGCGAATCATAAGAATTGGGATGATAAAGAGCAATGTTTGCGTCGCGAATGTGTGTAATTATTGCTGGGGCAGATTAATCGAAAACGTCCAACCCTTTGGAGATTCGACAAGGTAAGAATAATTATCTATCTTATCTCTTCGATCAATGTCCTAGATCCTCACATTCTGTGTGGTAGAATAATATTAATTAATCGCGTTATTATTATTTGCCTAATTTTATATTTATAAAGTTTCTTTCAATATTGCAGCATATCGAAGTAGTGTTGATTGTCGTCCATAGATCAATAATGATATTGAATAAAATAATAGTAATTTCTTTGATTGCCGCACTGTTGAAGTGTGTAATTTTTCAATTTGGTTGCCAGCGACATAAAAATTACAGCTACAAATAAAATAATAACAATGTAAAACTTCTTGCATACATCGTTATTCATTGTTCTTAGCGATGATTTTGTAAAACCAACGCACATAATCAAGTAAATTCATTCATAATTATTGAATTGAATCTATTCGCCACGTAAATACAAATAGAAACATTGAATTAATTACATAAAATTTGACACACCCGTGAATTATGTGTAGATTTCAATCATAAACAAATGGAACTTTTGTCCGAAAGCCACTACAAAACAAAACATAAAAACAAAGCAAATTATACACATTTACGCGGTCAAATACGAAAGAATGAAATGTAGCAGTTATCAATAATTTTCACCTATGTTTGTCGTCGAAATAGCACTCTATTACATTCCATTATTACTCAGCTAAAATTACGTCCATATAGCAACTTTTATCGTGTTACCCCCTAAATGAAGCTAGTTTTTTCAGCGTGATCGACATAAAAATTAAACTTTCAGGCCATCAATAAATAACAACGTGCACGTCTCTGCTATGGTCGTCGAACCATTACACAAAGATGTATCAATTTTGTTGTACAATACAAAAAGTCACAAATGGGTCACGCATATATATTACAGGTTTAAACTAAAGTCGAAATCATTTTGGATTGCCGCGATGAACAAGTACTTGCTATGGATATCGAAAGCGTTCGGCATTTACGCACCGTTTACATCTCAACGCCTCAACACTTACTACGGCGGCGCGTTCTGCACGATATACACGATCTACAGTGTTTTTATCTTCTATCTGCAATTCGCGCGCCGCAAAGAGGAAGTGCTCACGGCGATCATACAGTCGTTCATGTTGTTCTTCGTGAATTTGATCATTATCGTACGCACGACGATATTCAATCAGCATTTTATACAATTGCAGCGGTGCGTGGACGAAATCAACGGCATGCATGCGCGATTATCGCATAAGCACGCAGCCATTGACAAACGCAATTTCGGCGCATTCATAATCACTCAGATTGGATATGGGGTGTTTGTGGTGAGCGGCTATCATGTGTGGGGGCGTTCGATTCAAATGGAGTACTACATGCAAATGTTCTCCGAATACATATTCATGACGATCCTGCTCATGAAGTGGGAGTTTCTCCATTTTCTGCAAGGATCGATCGAGGTTTTGAACCGGCATATTTTCGACACGTTCATTGCGAACCGTTTGAACTTTTCGGCGGTGTGCGCGCCGAAAGCGGTCGCATACGAGAGCCAGGCGGATGGTGTGCATGCGAAACTGAATCTGATATTGTATTTGGTCGAAAAGCATCATGATATGGTGACGCATTACAATCAGTACTTTGGCTGGAATATTTTGTTCTGCACGCTGATTGCCATTCATTATTTGCTGGGGTTTTTCGCTGAGTTGGTGCATGAAACCAAGGATTTTAATTATTCGGATTTGTTTTCGTATGTGATGCAATTGTACAATATTGTAAGTATTTTTTGCACATTAAGAGATATTTGTACTAATTTGGAAAATATTTAGGTTCAAGGTGTAATGATTCCCATTAAATGCGAACATGTTATGCAGCAACGAAGCAAGACCATGAATTATTTGCAGAAGCTACTGCATCGGTACGATAAGTATCCTGGGTTGGAAAATAAGATGATGATTCTTCTTCAGCAGGCGATTAATACGCCGGCTTTTACTGCTGCCGGATTCTTCAATTTGAGTTATGCTATGTTGTTTAACTTTATGAATATGATTATTACTTATTTGGTTGTAATTATTCAATTTTCATATAATAATAAATAAGGACAAACTCCATTTGAAATAATAAATGTGTCTTTGAAACAATTGGCAGTGCTGAGATAAGCTGCAACATTAATTTCGACAAAATAGATGACATGCAAATACAGCTAATTGCATGCGATCAACTGAATTTCAATCAAACTTTTGGCAGGCATATGCTAATCCTATTAATTCATGTGATTTACATCTACATGTATTTATACATGATATTCATTAGCAAATTTATGAAGAATACGTTGGCAATTGCAATTTCCACGTTTTGGATTACCTTCACTGTGGTGAGTTACATTGGAGAAAAACCCTACACCGTATCACTCAAATAATTATAATCGATATACGATTTAAATCGGAACAAAAACTCATAAATGGATTTGAGGAAAAGGGATTAAAAGGAAACATTAAGGCAACTCGCAAATGCGTTCGAAAAGCTATTAAAATAATCAATTTGCGCCACCCTTCGCCACGTATAATATTCATCACAAAACCCATGAATAATTGATCATCCAATTTAGTATAAAACTCGACGCAGCACAACGCCCGTTGATCGCGTTAAAATGTTTCCGCAAGAACACAATTGGAAGCAAACCAAAGCGGTGGCGGCCTCATCAAAAACAATGTACGCCTCCGAAAATCTTCGCGTTGTCTTGTACTGGAACGGACTGCTCTGCTTGCTGCCCACGTATCGCGTGCGCGAGTTTTACAAGCAGAAATTTCTTGCCACCGCCGTTAGCATTCTCTTCGTGACGCTCTACGTGTATTCGATTATTTTCAAACTCCAAAGCACGCAAAGCAGCGGCGTCTTCATGGACGTCATCCTCATCACGGCGATGACGAGCACCAACATCTCGGTAATAATGGGCGCCGCCCATTGGCATTTCGCGCACATCAACGATATATTTCGATCGTTTAACACCATCGACAAACTTTCGCACGTCAAGATACAAGTGCATTACGTCGTTGTGTTATTCGTGATTTTGAATATTTTCCTGCTGGTGTTGATCGCATTTCACGTCTTTACCTGGACATACGGCCAAAATATGTTGGAGTATCGCTATCGAATCATCGAAATGATACAAATGTACTACAGCACGTTGATCGTTTACTTCGAATACTCGCTGCTAAGGCATGTGTTGCATCGCTTTGTCAAATTTAACGCGCAACTGGAAAACGTGGACTTTTTCAAGTTGAGCATGCAAATTTCACACCAAGAAACGGAAACGTTAACGAATTTGCATAATATTTTATGCGATGTATGCGATTTGTTTAATGACGTCTATGGATGGCAAATGCTCATGTCGATATTCAACGTGGTCTTCAACATTTTGAAGATGATCGATTATATATTAAACACCCATGATGACTATTCATTAAGCCATCTTGTCTTCATCGTTCTCATCACCACGTTCTATTGTGTAATTATACACCAATTGATGTGTGAATTCATTATTGATTGGTATTCTATTCTTGTTTCTAGACGCAAACAGTTGTGATTGCGACAAAATGCGAGCAGCTCGCTAATGAGGGCAAGCGCACGGTGACGATCGCTTATAAGGCACTTCATCGCTATTCAAGCATACAGAGTTTGAGGGAGCGATTGTTTATTCTCGCTCAGCAAGCGGGCGCCCGCTGCCCGCAGTTCACTGCTGCTGGCTTCTTCAACGTCGACTATTCGATGCTCTTCACTTTTGTTAATTTGATCACGACTTATGTGATCGTTATTATACAATTTTCGTCTACAGGATCACCTTCGCCTCCGCAACTTAATACTACTTTGGTTGGAAACCAAACGAATGTAGCATAATAGCGTAATAAAAAATTAATGTCTGTGTTGTATTATTGTTTATTAATTTTAATTATTAATTTTCATAGAGAGATAAATAATTTATCATTTTATACTATATCCCCAAATTGAAAAGATTGTGCATGCATATTGCTAGAAAATTGAATAACAACAACCACATAACTGGCCAACATGTTGAAAATAATGAAAATCGCATTGTAGTTCACTTCGTAAAACTTTGCGGCGGTAAAGCGCATACTACGAGCCGTGGTGTAGAGCGTTAGATGTGCAATTTGTTCTCGTGCCTTCGAAGATGATCCATCATTAAATTGCATTCCCAAATTGGAGATCTTATAGCATTTATCGATGGTGTATTCACCTTCATTCAACATTTGCTGTGACTTTACAACAAACACTAACCACTGCAACTGATCAGAACAACATTAGCAATGCTAATATGCTAATGCTTGGTTTAATCTTACCAAATGCATGACACAATATAGTAGATCCATATACAAAGACATGATGTTCACCGAAGAACTCCAAACGCTCATCCTGAACATTACAGAAACAATCTCCACGATGAATACGATCATCAAGTACAGAATAAATGCACCAAACATCTTGTTGAAAATACGCGCTATGCGGTAGAGTTTCTCATAGATCTGAATCAGATCGTAGACTTGCTTGTGCAACTGGTGCGTATGATGCTGGTGTACTTTGATCACCGGTACACCAGCATCCGCTAGCAAACCAGGAGGTGCATCATACAAATGGGAAATCAAGCCATTTAGCGCACGTAAACGCTTTCGTAGATCTTCGTAGATCTTCCATGCAATTGCAACCGCCACGTGTGACACGAATGTCGGCCACAGCGCAATCAGATTGTAGATTACCGATGAGTCTGTCGTATAAATTAAGTAGCTGGCGATGTTGAAGAGTATAAAGACGATCATAAACGCTGCAAACTTCACGTATAACCAGCTATGCGTTATTTGCAATGAATACTTCTTCAGTAAGGTGTCAACAATCCGAAAGTATTTCTTCATCATCACGTAGTCATCGGCGTGTTTTACACTGCAATAGTAGACGGGTGCAGCGGAAATGGTAGAGTACCCCACATAGAGTATTGCTATGAAGATCATGTAGATTTTGAACGGTCCATCGTATTCGTTGTCAATCAAATCGCGAGCGAACCCTACCGACGGGTAAAGCGTAAACACGAAGAGAAAGAGCGCGTGAAGACCTGAGATGATCTTGTAAACTCGCGCGTGTCGCGCATAACTTCGCGGTGGTAAAATGCCGCATTTCTCTGGTATGTTTGTAAAGATATCATTCATTTTTCTTTCTTTTTAGACACTGTCTAAAGTTCATTCTGTTTAAATACCTTCTGCATTAGAACAAACACAGTGATGATGATTATCAATTTCACCGCCGACTAGCTTGCCGGTCGGTATCACATATCAGCTTATTTACATCACAAAACTTTAATGATTAATTGCCCGGCAATTTGTCACATTTAATTCCTCTATAATTTGCTCGTTTTTTGTAACAACAGCACAAACATTGACAAATGTCTTTACAAAAATTCTTTGTGAAATTTCTTTCAATATTCTACACAATGCGACCAATAATTGCACTGGAAGCAATGGAAATGCACATAATACAACGTTTACGCACTAACAGTAATCACTCACCTAACTGGCGATGTATATTAATGGCAGGAAAATTGAAAAGCGATTTAGTTTGAACAAATCATAACATTTCACTGTGGTGTGTTTACCAAGCAGAAAAACAAAAACATTACTCATCCATAATTAGAACAATGGACGATGTATTTATACGATTTCCGGAAAAAATAGGCCTGTTGCCATGTCGCAGTTATGCGCAGCACGTCCGCCTTTACAAGACGTTGTCCGCCTTCAATTTCGTCTTCGTGTTTGTACTCTCAATCCATCCGGCGTTTAAATTTATTTACGACTTCTTATACGAGAGCTATGATGAGGGACCATTGCGCACCTACACGATTATGTTTACGCTGCTCTATTTTGTCTATGCGACCTTTTCATCCATGCCCATTCTGTGCATTAACATCTTGTACGCCGACGATTACATGCGCTTGCGGCGGCATTTCGATGCGGTCGACGCACTGCTGCGACGCTATGCAATCACGCTGCACTCATCGTGGTCGGCGTTTAAATACGCACTCTCGCACTTGATATGCGCCGTGTACAATGTCGCATTATTCTACGTGTACAATGTGAGCGATGGGCAATGGTTGAATTTCGCCACCCTGTGGCCGGTGTACGTGTCGCAGGTGGCTGTGATGAGCGCCTGGAAGGTGCAGGAAGAGACACGTAACCGGCTGCGGATGCTTAAGACGCTTATTCGCAGGATGCGTTTGGATAAAATGCAGCACGTGTACATTGATGTGCAATACGTGCGACATCTGATCACAATCTACGAGCATATCGAAGCAATCGTGCGCATTTTCAATAAGCTCTACGGATCGTTTATAGTCATGCTGCTGGTGCTGTTTGGCTTGGAGTTGATTATTCTCGCATTTCGTCTTATTGTCTGGAGTGCTGATTTTGAGTTACCGACTTTATACATGGATATTTTTTCAACTTTAATGCATATGGTTTGTAACAGTTACTGAAGTGTTTGATAGAGGCTTCTAATTTACATGTTGTTCAGAGTGCATGGTTGATTTGCGTGCGGAAAGCGCAACAAGTGATTGATGAGGGCGATGATGTTATCGATGAGTGCTTTGAGGTGAAGACAAGATGGCTGCAAGCCGACAAGATGTTGTCCGGAAAGGTGATGGAGCTCATTTCCTATTTGACTTATTACACGACCAAGAAGAGCGTGCGCTATACGGCGGCCAACTTTTACGATATCAATTTCAATTCTATTTTCGTTATTTTTAATATGATGGTCAATTATGTGGTGGTTGTGATTCAATTTGGAAGTACCGTGCAGACAAATACGGGTAGTTTTACATTTCAGGAATTGTAGGTAACGAAACCATCGCTAATTCAACTCAAATTTAAAAAAACGATAAAAGATCAAATGCATTATAGTGATTATCAGTTATCAAACAATAATAAACAATTATAACATTCAAAACACGCAAAGGTAATTTATCAATCCACATTTACTTAATCCCTCCACAAATGTCACAATAATAATAAGAAAACGGTCATTTTCGATTATATAACAATCCCCCGACCATTGCTTATAAGTTTGCCGAGGGCGTTACGCCACACAGTACATTCGCGTCGCCCATAAACAAAGTCGACTATTATAGAACAATAACAATAAGACCGGGCAAAGAACAAGGTATAACAAATGTTTCCAACCACTTTATACCTACGACACGCGACATTCCGCATTTGGCGTTATACAAACTTGTCGTCGTCGATAATAATAATACTCATTACACGAAGTGAATAAGTATAAGTATAGTAAATAGCCAGAAATAAAAACTTTTACATTGATTAATCGCCATTCAATCAAATGCGATTACATTTTATTGGAATCGTTTTGAATACTTGCATCATTTATTAAACCAAATCACATATCACATTGGAACGCTCCATTACAAACATAATTGACTTTTCCAACATGAACGACTTATTTTTTCGCATCCCTGAAAAATGTGGCGTGCTGCCGTGCGCTGGTTATGCAAATTTCCCAAAACTCTACAAATACCTGTCTATCGTGCACGTAGTGCTTGTGTTTGCTATTGGGATTTATCCGGCGGTAACTATAGGAATGGAAATAATTGACGGTCGCATGGTGGGCCCGTTTAAAATTTTCTTCACCATGGTAATATTTATTATCACTCTATGGGCGTTATTATCGACTGTGCCCCTGTTATACTTCAACGTACTCTACGTGGACGACTACATGCAAATGAAGCGCAACTTTCGCGAAATTGACGTGTTATTTAAGCAGTATGGTGTTGGTGTCACCGTGCGATGGAAACCATTAAAGTATGCCATCTTTAACATCATGTTTGTCGCGTACAATCTGACAGCGTATTATATCTACGCCGATCGTGATTCGGTCTGGCATAGTTTGCTAATGTTATGGCCGCTGTACATCAGCCACGTCGTGGTGGCGATCGCATGGCGCATCTTCGAAGAGACTCGCATGCGGCTTGGTGTGCTCAATGCGCTCATCGGCAAGATCTACGAATCGACTGTTTATCAAGGCGAAGTTATTCCGTTTGTAAAATCGCAGATTGGTGGCGTCAATTACACAATTGATCTAATACGTATTTTCGAGCGGATATGCAAAATTGTTAAAGTGTTTAACAAAATATTTGGCGTGTATATCGTCTGCGTATTGCTCACTTTTATCTGTGAGGTGCTTACGTTGGTATTTAGGCTCGTGGTGTGGTCGAAAGATGAAATGAAGGATACGATGTTAATGGATATGTTCTCTGCCGGAGTGCATTTGGTAATAGGTTTCTAATATGTAATATTTGAGGGGTTTCATTGCGGTTTGATTTCTTTAAGATTCAATGGCTGATTTTCGTCGTGAAGGCGCAGCAAGTGATAGATGAAGGCAACACCACGATCGACGCGTGCTTTGAGACGACCAATTTCTGCTATCAGTTTACGAAAGAACCGTCGCCGAAGTGGAAGGAACAAATGGGGCATTTGACGATTTATGCGAGCACTAAGCGGCCCACTTTTACCGCCGCCAAGTTTTACGCGATCGATTACAGCGCGGTTTTTATTATATTCAACATGATGGCCGGCTACATCGTCGTCGCGGTGCAATTTGCAACAGCCCTTCAGAGCAATACATCCTCATTTAATATTAGAAATGATAATAGTTAGAGATTTCCTTCAACAATCAATAAAAGCGCGCTTAAAAGTTTCAAACTTTTGAAGTTTGAATAAGTTGAAAGCAGAAAACTGTAACACCATTTCTCCTTCATCGATCCTTGACCAAGTCCAAGGTCGATCCTGTCAAAAGTTTCACGCGCTCCCGCATTTCCGACGATTCGTGTGATCATCTGCGTGCTGGATGGATTGGAAATCTCCAGCCGCACTTACGTAATCGTCGCACTCGCTGGGATTATTTATCGGATCGTTGCGAACTCTGTAAGTAAATAAGCGTGCATATCAGCGACGTTGTTGTACGGCGCAATTCCCATTCATTCGGCGCTACGACGTTGTTCGGCTGTGTCGTCTCGCAAATCGCAATCGATTGCTGTCAGCGTGCCAGTTTCACCGTGCCTCTGAGCGTCGCGTTCTATTTTCGGTGTCGTGCCTCTTTCACGCGTATTTCCCAATTAAGAACAAATTACGTTGACAACGCCTAGCACCCGGTAAGTCCACCGCATACGATTGATCTTTGCCGCAATCGTGAAAGAATGTTGATATTTTTCGAGGTTATTTCATGATAACTGCTCTCTGTGTGTTCACTAGCTTCTGGATCCTGAATGAATGGACATGAGCCTCCGAAACGAACAGGTTTAATATCCACATAAACGTTGTGTGACCGTACACCGTATTTTACAAAATGCTTCTTATCCTCCTGATCGTTCGTTTCTTATGCACTCTATTCTGTGTACCTGTCGTGTAGTTTTTTTGATGGTATTTTAATTGTTTCCGATTTTTGTTTCAGTTGCCACCTGCATGTTAGCCGTTTGTGTGCATTGTACCGGAGGCAAACCGCGGCACGATGGCTGCTTATTTGAGTCGCACCGTCTCAATGATGTCAGGCGATGGTCCCCATAATCGAACGCCCTTGACGATGGCCGACCATCGCGCTGTACGATCCGCCCCTGAGAATTCGCCTTTGCAGATTTTCGTGCGCGCCAAGAAGAAGATCAATGACATCTTTGTGGAGATTGAGGACTATGTCAAAGATGCCGTTGTTTATATGCATGGTAAATTTACTTTCAACCTTTCCTCCCAGTATCTTATATTCGTTGGCATTTAATATAGAAATTGAGAAAGAACAACAAATATTGGATGAGAAGAAAGTGAAGCAGGCAGAAGAGTTCGTCGCCAAGGTACATGGTATTCGAGATGTGCTGACCAGGGATCACATGAAAGTGGCGTTCTTCGGCCGGACGTCCAACGGGAAAAGTTCTGTTATCAATGCGATGCTGCGGGATAAAATTTTGCCCAGTGGTATTGGACACACAACAAATTGTTTCCTTCAGGTATGGATAGCTATGCTGCAGCTTAACGTGTACTACAAATTCTTTGCGTTTAGGTTGAAGGATCACCGAACGACGAAGCCTACCTAGTTCTGGAAGGCTCCGACAAACAATACAGCGTGGAATCCGTGGCGCAGCTCGCACATGCACTTTGCAAGGAGAAACTCAAAGAGAGCGAGATGGTACGCGTTTACTGGCCACGACATCGCTGCTTGTTGCTACGCGACGACGTCGTCTTTGTGGACTCCCCGGGCGTCGACGTGACACCCAATCTGGACGAGTGGATTGACAAACACTGCCTAGACGCGGACGTCTTCGTCTTGGTCGCCAATGCTGAATCAACTTTAATGGTTACTGTAAGTAAAATGCTAGTTTAATCAATTTTCCAGTTGGTTATGATCAACTTTCTTTCAATAGGAGAAAAATTTCTTCCACAAAGTCTCGACGAGATTATCAAAGCCCAATATTTTTATACTAAATAATAGATGGGATGCGTCTGCAAACGAACCTGAATTTTTAGACCAAGTAAGTTTTTGTTGGGGTTTATCTATTATTTACGTGTTTTTCGGATACTGCGCTATAAATGCATATACATTTTTGGCACCCGAACGGCTTTTCATGCTTTCATGCAAATTGCGCGCATTTGAATAAAATCTGAACATAACAGTACTTATTTTTGTCATTTAAAGCAATGCGATGAACAAGCCGAGGTGAGTTGTACTGATGTTGTGCCTTTAGCACTATTTGACAACAACAAAAGAGAATGTGATGATACAAAAAGCATGTTACAACTAAACTTAACATAAACCTACATTTTCTACTATTATCGTGTAATTTGTTGGTCATTTCATTAAAAATTTAATAAATTTGCAGGTTCGTAAACAGCATCAAGAACGGGCTGTTGACTTCCTCGTCAACGAACTTAAAGTATGCACACTGGACGAAGCCAGCCAAAGGATATTCTTCATTTCTGCAAAGGAAGCTCTCATGACGCGCTTATCTGAACAGGGTCAAAGCCCAACCGTCTCACACGCCGATGGATACATGAACCGCTACCTGGAGTTTCAAGATTTCGAGAAGAAATTCGAAGAGTGCATCTCTAAGTCAGCGGTGAAGACAAAGTTCGAACAGCATTCGCAACGCGGCAAACTGATTGCCACTGAACTACGCGATGTGCTCGATACTTTATACAGCGACGCACAGAAACTCAAAGAAGACAAGCTACAACAACGTAAAGAACTTCAAGATAAAGTCAACTATACCGAACAACAATTGCTGGTGATCACGCAGGAGATGAAACAGAAGATACATCACATGGTGGAGGATGTGGAACAGCGTGTGTCGAAGGCACTGAGCGAAGAGATCCGGCGTCTGAGCGCACTTGTCGACGAATTCAATTTACCTTTTCATCCGGAGCCTTTGGTGTTAAACGTGTATAAGAAGGAGCTGCACATGCACGTGGAAGCCGGCCTCGGTTCCAATCTTCGTGCGCGACTCTCCACAGCGCTGGCGCTGAACATGGAGTCCAGCCAGCGCGATATGACCGAACGCATGGAGGTGCTAATTCCCGTCGATAAAAAAGCGGCGTCAAGCTTCATCCTCCCACGGCGACAGCCGTTTGAGATTCTCTACCGCCTGAATTGCGATAATCTCTGCGCGGACTTTCACGAGGATCTCGAGTTCCGATTCTCATGGGGCATGACGGCATTGATTCAGCGATTCACCGGATCTGGAAATGGCCTGCTTGCGTTGAAAGGTAAACGTGAGAGTCCACAAAACAACTCGCTGATACCAATGACACCAAGCGAAGACATCGACACACGTCTATACTATCCCACGTCTTCAGTGTCGATGGACGACTGGTCCATGCTGAGTCGCATTGCATTGACTGGTGTCAGTTCGCAAGGTACGATGGGCGGTCTGCTTGTCGCCGGTTTCCTGATGAAGACTATTGGCTGGCGTATAATTGCCGTCACCGGCGCCGTATACTCTTGTTTGTATCTCTACGAACGCCTTACGTGGACCAACAAGGCGAAGGAAAAGAAGTTCAAGAAGCAGTACGTGGGTCACGCAACCAGAAAGCTGCGGATGATTGTCGATCTTACATCAGCAAACTGCAGTCACCAGGTGCAGCAAGAGTTGTCGGGCACGTTTGCGCGTCTGTGCCATCTGGTCGACGAATCGACAAGCGACATGGATAAGCAATTGAAGGAGCTGGAACTGCACGTAAACTCGCTGGATATCGCCGCGAACAGAGCCAAGGTGCTGCGTAACAAAGCAAATTACTTGACGCATGAATTGGAACTGTTTGACGATGCATACTTGAAAATGCATCATCATTAATTCAACTTGCGTACTTATATTGGCGCTACACCACACCTCAACCAACATATTACAATTTTATTATTGCCTTATTGTTTATTTATTGGTATGTATTATACGCAACAAAAATTATAACAATCAACACGAACTCAACGTTTTCAATTGAAATTGAAAATATTTTCGATGTGAAAGATGATTGCAATGTTTACTGTGCGCTGACATTAATTAATATCGATGATAGTAACTTATTAGGACACGAAAACTAAAAATCGTTGCGTAATTGAGGTGTGATGCCCTGTTGTTAGTTCATGTTTCCACTCTGATTTTTGTTGGGATTTTGTGACAGAGCAAAGGCACGAAATAACAAATTGCTAGTCTGTATAGTAATTAAATGAATGATTGCAGTGGATATTGAAGAACAATTAATTGTGATCCCTGTGATTTGTTAATGAATATGGGGATAATGGCGAGATTGAGGGTATATTGGTCCCTTAAATATTTCATTTTATTATACATATTTCATTAGTGAAGGATGTAACTTTGAGTTATAAATTGAATTTGAAATAAAGTTACTGTTTATAAATACACACTGCTAACTGGTTCGTTGCATACTGTTGCATACCCTTCGTATTGTTAAACTTTGCTATGTTCACCATGTCCGTAGCCATTGTACGGAATACGGCGAATACGGAATACAAAACATAACCCAAAATCACTTGCAAACATATTTTGTAATCTTCACTTATTTTTTCCTGCTGGCTTTTACTGTATCCACTAAACGAATTTTCTCAACAAACAATGCCTCCGCGATAAATTAGAACTATCTCTGAACAATATAAACCATGGCATCATTAAATTGCACAAATAAATAACGTTGATCTTCACCAGCTTCACCATCAGTTCAACACATCAAAATGATCCATCAAAAAGAATCTCTGCTCCAGAAATATATCGCAATTTTCTTAGTTGTGGCTGGATATTGGTAAGTCTGCCTAGTACTTTCATGTGGCAATTGTTAGAAGAAATCTGTTGGCTGTAGGATTATCTCAATTTTGACCGTGTTTATAAACAAAACAATATTGAGTGGATTGAATCTGAATGCACCAATATTCATTGCATTCTACCAGACTGTGATAACATCATTGATCTACTTTTGTATGAAGCATTTAAATGCTATATTTGTTGGGCAATCTCTACCAGAAACCAAAGTTTTTAATCTCCAGACTTTTAAAGATGTAAGTAACAATTGCATAACTTCACTCATACATATTTATGTAAAAGTTATTTTTTAGGTGTTTCCCTTGACTCTGATGTTCACATCAATGATAGTTGCCAATAATCTGTGCTTGCAATATGTATCAGTTGCATTTTACTACATTGGCAGATCTCTGACAACAATCTTCAATGTACTATTTACTTATTTGATTCTGCATGAAGCCACTTCAAAGAAATGTATTATTTGTTGTTTCTTTATTGTATTCGGCTTCTTAATGGGTGTTGATGAGGAGAAATTAGCAGGTACATAGAATATCTTTAAGCTGTAAGACCCAGGGACTTATCTTCTACTGCTTACAGGTTCCTTATCTATGACTGGTACAATTTTTGGAGTAATTGGCTCATTATCTCTATCATTGTACTCAATTTTTACTAAGAAAGTACTTCCCAAGGTGGATCAACAAGTGTGGTTACTATCCTATTATAATAATATTTATGCAAGTGCATTGCTTTTCATAATTGCTTTAATCAATGGAGAACTAAAGAATATTTTAACTTATGGACAACTTTATGACATGGGTTTCTGGAGTATAATGACTGTAGGAGGAATATGCGGATTTTTAATTGGTTACTTTACATCACTTCAAATCAAGGTAATTTGCTTAGATAATAATATTCCTTGTAATTACTATTGAATTTCATTTCAGGTAACCTCTGCACTGACCCATAACATATCAGGAACAGCAAAGGCATGTGCACAGACAATTATAGCAACATTTTGGTATCAAGATATCAAATCATTCGTGTGGTGGTTAAGTAACTTTGTTATATTGTTCAGCAGTGCTTGTTATGCACGTTTAAAACAATTAGATATGGAAAAGAAGTTTAGAGAGAGCCCATCTTATACCAAAGTCTAGGCATGCATTTAAAATACTTGTGATTTTGAAAACATTGATTTTATCTAAAAATATTTTATTTTAAACTGGACGTTTATATTTATACGATTTAATATTATCAAATAGACTCATATTCGTACTACAATCATTGTGGATTATATGTAATTAGAAGAATTTATTGTTGAAATGTCTGCACATTTGCAGTAATACAAAACAATTTACAATGACATACAATGCAAATATGAATTTTCAATACAATTCCTTTCACGGCGCTCATATGAAATTCTTTGTAATTGTCAATAGATTCCATCATATTGGGTTCGAGAATGAATCGTGGTTTTCGCTCTTGTGAATACATCTCAAATCAATCCGCTACATGATGTATGAAAATATCAGATTCACTTCCAGCGATATCGGCGTCGTTTGATAAAATACAGGTCAGGTCATCTCAAAAATATCACAATTTAAATAATTTTGAGCTTAAATAGCAATAAATGTAAACAGGATTAAAATTCAAGCGGTCGACAAACAGAATCACATGTGCGAATTGTGATTCACCAATTCCGCAAGCGATTTTACGTATGCTTCGTGCAGCTTTGTCACGAAATCCACGTCGGTTTTCAGCAAGTAGTTGAGAGCCTGAATCATTTGATTCTTCGTCAGCGGCTCTATGCTACTGCCGGGTTTCACCTGCGGCACCTCGGCGTCCACCGCCCGCTCCGATTTGCTGCTGCTTGACGCGAACATCATGGGCGGCATGAGCGCCGGCTTCTGCGGTGTCTCTAGGAATTGCGCCAGCGGCGACGCGACGTCGCGCTCCTCTTTGGGTTTCTGCGAGATAAAACAGCCGAGCGGCGATGTGGATGCGGCGTTATGCTGCGGCGAAACGCGCGCGTACACCAAGCCGTTCTCATTGTGATCGATGGGATTCTGAAAGTTGATCGGCACACTCCTCCGATCCGCATTCACGCTGTGATTGTCCTTCGGCCGCATGAGCACCTGCTCCTGCGGCGTCGTCGAGCGCTGCTGCTTTTCGATGTGCTCCACGCTGTGCGCCGGATTGCTCATGAGACGCTGCAGTGTGAAGTGCATGTCGGCCTCCGGCGCCGCCGCCGATTTCGTCACACTCTTGCCGCTGGCTTTGGCGAAGAAATCCATCACGCTCTGCGAGGTGACGTCGGGTGCGCGCGGCGTCGAGAACTTGGGCTCGTCGGATTTGGTCGGCGTCTTGTTGAAGTCCTCCTGCGCCTTGGACAGCAGCCGAAAGATATCGACGTCCTCGCGCTGCGGTGCCTTGCTGCGGTTGCTGCTCGTCATGCCGTCCATCACTCCGTCCAGCTCGAGCGTCAGTTTGACGCACTCCTCGCGATTGTAGAACCACACGCCGAATATCTTGCTCTTCGAATTGCGGTAGAGCAGGAACGGCGCCTGCATCTGATATTCGAAGCCTTTGACAATCGGCTCGATCACGTTATCAGTGTTGAGGCGGTTCATGATCATAATACTGTGGAACGGCTCGCCGTTACGGCTGTAGACAAACAATGCGCCCTCCGTTTCGGTCTTCTCCCATGCGTTCTTGCCGGGATTGAATTTGTAGAGCGCCACGTGCGTCGACTTTGCCAATATATCCTTCGCATATGGATCGACGCGCTTAATCGACGCCAAACTCATGCGCAACTCCACCAGGTCGCCAGCCATCCTCGCGCTTTGTGTCGCCGATTACACGAACAAATTATTGTATATAATTTTGTCTTGCCCACTACGCACTCGTGCACTCGCAGCGGAAATATACTCAGCACAACTGATGATTGCTGATGATGGCCGGTGCTGCGATGAGCATTATTTCAAATCGATAACAAGTTGAAACACGATACGCTATTGTGTGCGCAAGTAATAAATGTTTAGACGTTACAGCACTGTCCGGCAGCCAAGAAATCACCCAAGCAAACTCACTGCACCACACACTGCACCTGCGCCTCGGCAAAACCACGCGCGAAAAGTGTATGCAGTGCCCTCTCACGTCGTTGCAACGTCGCTTTTGCCAGACGTCTACTTTACATTTCAAACTTGAATAAAAATCGTTAGTAACGTTTATTTCACAACGTTAAACAATGCGTCTTATCCAAATAATTAACTATAACAAGGGACTTACAATTAGACAACACAAAGTTTAATTTGAGTGACGATGTAACAAGATCGTGGTTTTTATTGTATGCGTCAATTTGCATGGATGAAACTTATATAACAAACGAATTGACTCCGAAATCGGCAAAGCCCATACCGAGGCCCAGCACCGATGTAGCATCGCCACCGGCAATACCGGAGAACACATTCAAAAAGTTCACGTTCGCCAACATGCCGAGATTGCGGTCCAGAATGAGGATGCGTGTAATCTCGAACAAATGCGGAATGGCGGACATGAAATTCTCGAATTGGGCTACCTGAGTGATGCTCGGATCCATCAACAAGTTGAGCGCGCGCAAATGCGCAACGAGTGGTTGCAAAAGCGGGCCTAGAAGAGATTCTCGATTGATAATCATCCTGAAATAAAATCGGTATTGACTTACAATTTGTTAAACTGAAATTGCCGTTTTGAATATTCGTGCAAAGCTCTGAAACAATATGATTATAGAAAATGTATGCACATTTGAACGATCAGCAACTCACGTTGTACATCCAGGATTTGGCCGAGGAGCGAGTAAACCTCCGGGTTCGACACCGGATTGAACAGCACTTGAAAAAGAAATGAAATAATTGTAACAATTTGCATTGATAGTGAAAGTTGGTTCATACTTTCAGCGCCTCCGAGATCATTCAGCAGACTCACACGATCCACGGCGGCTATAAAATAAAAATAGAATGAATTCAATGATAATCACTACAAATTTAGTTAATTCATATGTGTATAATTGAGAACCAAACGAAGAATAACTTACTGATCGCATTTGTAGGTACTTGCGGTTGCGTTAGCGATGTTTGGCCGAGTACTACAAAAACGAATCATTATTGTTAACAATCAATAGTTGATTTTGTTAAAAAACGTACGTGGTTCCGCTGTTGTCAACGCTAATATAGCAGCAAAGATCATGTATGAAATCATGTTGAAGGCTGTGACTTTCCGCACGAGGATGAAACGAGAAGACTTCAACTGAAGTGCGTCGTACTGTTTTTGGGTATATTTATAACCACGCCGGATAATGTTGCGATTCATGTAAAACATTTGTGAAATTCGCAAACGGACGTCAGCATGCGTGGATTATAATATTATGTACCTAGCTTATGTATCTAGCTTAGCTTTGTGCGTAAGGGCGAAATATGTAAAAATGGTATGGGAAAAACGTAAATTGAAGATAAACAATGTACATAAATAAATAAATACAAAATAAATACGCCGCGTAGTATGTAATCAAAGTCAGTTATTCATAATTTGTTTCAAAACAACGGTGTACCTTTATCAAAAACGATGTTGCAATCCAAAATAAGTTTTTTTCAACGTTATAGACTATTTTAATGTTTTATTAATCATTACGAGATGCATTTCTATTATTCATGATGCTTATATTTCATACGTAACTAATTTCAACATAATTAACAATATATCAGTTGCATTCGTAATAATTTCAGTTCATAATTCAGTCATTTGCATCTTTAGTTATCGTTCAGTTTCTTAAGATTGTTAAAGCGTGTCGTTTGCGCTCCATTAGACGTTCATAACAGTTCAAGTACACGCCCAATATTTCAACTCAAGGAAGCATGAAAACTATGCAAACCGCTTCATTGTTAGCAGACACCGCAAAACCATAACGCGTATCGTATTCAACCAAATGCAAATACATGCATTAAACCACAAAAACAATATCAAATGGTCTTGAATTAGATTTTTATTTCCAGTAAGTTTGCTTAACTACATTATTCATGTATATATTAAAAATATAAATTTTGAAATACTCTCGGTGAAGTATTCGCAAACTAAATTCCAAATTCAAATCTGTGAAATAATATACTTATAATTATACGATATTGACATAAATCATAGACTACCAGGTAATAACAGAAATATCGTTAAAAATAAGTATTTACTACATAGTAATAATATTTCAATGATATACTATACGATTTCAAATTCTCCGCGCACGTACTGGTCGCATTTCTTACGTTTGCACGCAGCCATCAATAGATTACTTTCGAAACAAACACAAATCGTGTTAATACAAACTTAGATCGTTTACGGCGTAAGAAGTTTCGATAATAATTATAATAACAATATATTAGGTGATATGACAGGGGTGGTGTGTTCAATGGATTTTGTCGTGATATATAAAAATTAATATGCATAATATATAATAATAATAACTAAATGGCTAAAAATGAAATCGACGTTGCTCTCTACCGTTGGCCAGCGCAGAGCATAGAATCGACCTGCGCCCGCCTTACGCTCATTTACATAATAACGCAGCGCTTCTTTTCAGCGGGCACTTTCGCGTCCTCGATCTTGCTCAGCTCCGGATCCTGCATCGGATCCTGCTCCTTGTAGCCGGTGAGCTTCGGCGTGCTCGCTGACACTGCCTCCGCGTTGCCGCCGAATCGATTGCGCAGCATCGTGAGCGGGCTGGAGATGTACGAGAGGAAGCCGGGCGACGACGCATCCGTCGTCTTCAGGCGCTTGGCGTTCTCGGGCGTTTTGCTGCGCGTCTTGCGTTTGGTGCCCGGCACGCGCTCAATAGATGCGCGCTGCTGCAGCACAGCTTCGTGTTTCTCCGCCTGCTGTTTAAGCAGCGTCTTGCGGTAGTCCGTGTTGTTGCTGCGGATGGCGCGACGCGACGACATCCGCCGTAGCGTCTCCACTACGGAGAGATCCTTGGCAGTGTTAAGGAAGCTGCTTTCCTCCGGCATCGTGAGGTCAATTTCGCGCGTTACATCGCTGCCGATGTTCACCTGCGTGCTCAGCGCCGACTCGCACGACTCCACCGACACGTTCAACTCCTTCTCATTCGTGCTCGCCGTCATTGCGGTCGCGTCACCCTCATCGAGCGTTAGCAGCTCTTCGGTGGGCGGTGGTGTTTCGATATTCGACTCGAACGCCGTCAAATCGATTTCCAATCGCTCCGCATCGTTCTTGGCCTCCGCACGCGGTGTTTGACCGCCGTTTTGTTCGGGTGTTGCGCCCGCGGAGGGAGTGTGTTCCTTATCATCGCCGTTCGACTCGCAGACGGATTTGGGCGTCTTTGGTGTGGGGATATTGCGCGTTTGTGAACGACGTGTGGAGCAACGGTTGGACAGCACCGGCGAGTGTGAGTCCTTCTCCGAATTGTCGTCGAACTGCAATTCGGGATCCTCCGAATCGACGACGAGCGGCTCCAGTTCAGGATCACCCAGCAAATCACCGTCTTCGACAATAACGCATGTATCGAGCACCTGCACGCCGTTACCGTTTGTAGCCTCTTCATTCTTTGTCGTTTCAATGACCTCTTCTACGATCATCAGCGGCACAATTGGCTCATTCATTTTGCCAAGCTCTTCCGCCTTCTTGGCAACAATTTCGGGTTCGATCGGTTTCGGCAGTTCAGCAAACATCTGATGATGTTGCTGCATTTGCTGCTGCATTTGTTGATGATGCTGCTGCATTTGCTGAGCATGCTGCTTCGTTTTCGGCGATTCCTTGCGCTGCGACGGCGCCCGAAACGGCGGATCGTCGCTCTTCCGCGAATGCCGCCGGCCGGTTCTGGAGCTCATTCTCTTACCTGCAAGCATCATTTTAAAAATAGTATTGAGATGCGTTGCGTTGCGCTCGGCGACGCAATTAGATTTAGGCGCGCCGGTTCGAATGCCACTCTTTCTATACACTATCTGCTTTCAAGCATAACAATTTTAAAAGCCACTATGCGCTCGCGCGCGCGCCTATTCCACCAACAACATAGCAACGCACGAACACACTGATGATGCGGAATTGCGCGACGCCGAGTTAATTATAGTGAATTCAAGTTCATACACTCCTTCTCTAAGCGCACACTTGCGTACGCGCGGCGATCACCGCGCTTGCTAGCCACAATGAACAGAATAGAGACAAGTGTGTAATTTAATAATATAAACAAGGCTACATGCAGAATCACCCGTGATTGCACCGCTTGCATTGACTGTAGAACCTGTAGTTGGATTCGTCTCTAGGCGCAAGGCACAGCGAAACAGTTAGGTGTTTAATGGGCAATGATTGAAGAACCAGTTTGTTGTAAAAACTAACGGCACACCGAGTTGATAGGAGAGGCATCTCAAACACGCCGGGACGCGCAATGTCGGCCCGCGAAACGCACCCGCGCGAATTGCTTACAAGCGCGATTCGCGCGGCGGTCGTATGGGCGGTGGATTGAAACGTGGTACTTACGTTTTATGCGGGTGCACTGGGAAATCCTTATAAAACCGGCGTTATTAATCGGCGCAAAGCGTCAATCATTTGGAGCAGTGAATGTTGTGGATGTTGCGGTGCGTTTGCCTCCGCGACGAGAGACAGAGCGCCGCTCTCTTTGCGTTAAGATGGTTGACGTTTCGAGCGATAACTGCGCCCTCCTCCCGTTTTCTCAATTTTATCGCATCGACAAATTAGCGTTTTTTTTCGAATTCCTATTGATTTACCTTTGGAATCCGTGCATCATATCAAGCAAATATAAGCGATAACTATGTTTGCATAATTACAAATCGAACACCAATATGTTTGATTACAGTGTTGCCGCTTCGCACGCGCGTTTTATACTTTATTCAAATCGAAATCCAACTTGTTGATGAGATCAAACAATGCGAGTTCTCAGGGGAACAATAAAAATAACACAACAAAGGGTTGTCATGATTCTATAATTTCTGTTTTGCTGCAATATTTGATGCACATCCACATGTTCCATTCCATCGTTTTCATCCGTCTATTGTTATTGTCACAATCACATAACGAATTTTATCTCATTTATGTTTGTTTTACAGCATTGATCTTTGTTTACCGTTTGCAGTATGCATTCCTTTCTTTTGTTAATTGGATTTTCGTTCGTAGAACATAACAAAAAAATTAATCAGTTAAATATGTTGTGTGTGGTCCGTGTGTGTATAGTAAGTATTTGTTACGCACTAATTTAAACACGTCTTGATTTATAATATGTATGTATCTTTCTGATTCAACTATGAGCATGCATATTAGACAATTTCTTTCAATCTGCTTGCGAAGTCGTGTTGCTAGTGCTCTATTGCGAAATGAGTTTGGTTTGGCAGTAAACGCAGTATTTCCTGTTTGCTTTTTTCTGCTTCAATAGGTGCACAATTCTTAATTCCAACACCACAATCGTTTCGTTCTTCTTCTCTAATTGTAAGCTACCATAGTAATTTGTCATCTAGTACTTTAATATGTATTGTTATTATGCATGTTATGTATAGTTTCTTCATTTCTGTTATAGATTTATTAAATCACAGAGACTTGACTTATATTTAAAAAGGTACATTACGCCACCACTACTCGCCATATGCATAAGTAATTTGTTGCTAGTTTGTTTGACAATACATATTGGCAATTTTCCAGCGCAACAACAACGTGCAAATTTAATACGGCAGTAAATTAAACATTTTCAGTGCCCCTAACAAGAGAAATAAATGGTTCCAAATAATTTCGATAGCCTACTACCTAGGTAGTATGTTTTTTTTTACAAAAAAGGACCACCGCAGGTAATGATGTGTGTGTGTAAGCCACGTGAAAGCAATTAAGGCTCAAATGCCAAGGGACACATCGAACGCGATAAGAAATAACAAACACACACACACGCTTCAGCAGGCATCGATGCGAGAGCGTCGGTCATTTATCATCGCACACAATAGGCGCAAAACTATTAAGCTCATTATCGTCCTTCAATAATTACCTAGTTATTAGGAGTACGATTAGTATAGCACTGGACGCCCTTCAATTGTACACAAGTTTGCTCACTAGTTAGCCCTCCCCTCGGCTTCATTTGCGTGCGATATCGCTCGCATCATATATTATGATTGATTATAATACTTAT